>JAJOOR010015294.1:0-16326 GCA_036250505.1 Solanum acaule
GTTCAACTACCCCCCCCCCCCCCCCCCCTTAAACTATTTTAAAGTGAAATTATTTGCTCCCTGAATGCTGAGGTGGCAAAGAAAGTGCAGTTCACTCTCTTTGAGAGAGTGAGAAGTAAAAATAATTATTAAAACTTTAATTTTTAGATTATTTTTTAGTTTATATTGGTTTTCTGTTTTTTTTTTTTTTAAATTAGTTTACTTTCAGTTTCAGTTTTTTTTTTTTCTTTTTACCTTTTTTTTCTTTTTTTTTTCTCTTCACCATAGCAGCATCGGCGGAAATTCAGCTCCACCACCAAGTCCTTCATCAACCTCCCACCATTAAGCGGATTTTCATCCTCAAATCACAATTTTTTAAGGGTAGATCCATTTGAAAGTTTGACAATAGCTTAAAATTAAAATTAAAATCGAAAGTCAAGAGGATCAAATTTTAGTGTCATTAATGGAGAAATTTAGGAACCCTTGAGTGAAATTTATAAGTTTCCTTAGTTATGTTATCCTGACCCAACCACCGCGTTCATCTTTAAAGTTGCTAAGCTCTCAATAATTTCAACCAAAATCCAAACCCACTTTGAAAAATCAAATCTAAAGTCTCCAAATATTGAAAACTATCACTCTTTTGTGTTCATCACTAAGCTTCAATGCACCCCATTCATTGCATATCCTCCCAAACAACATCAAATGGTAAAACTTTTTACCATCAATCAACCTTTTTAAATTCTTTTGTTTTATTGAACAAAAATCATGATGAATTTTCAATTGATGTATAGAAGGTTTATGAAGAAAAGTTCACTCAAGGATTTCTAAATTTGAGCTTGCTTTGCTAGTTTGAAAAATCATTTCATCAAAGTAAAGAAAAAAAGAGCAAGAAAGGAAAGAGAAGAGAAAGAGAAGAAGGGTAATATAAAAGAAAAAGTAAAATAAAGGAAAAAATAATATTTTTTAAATTTTTTAAAAGGTAAATTACGTGGCAAGCGCGTGCCACTTAATTTTTGATACAAATCTGGGCGTGAATTTTTAAGGGGGGTATATATCATACTTTTAAAATGTTCAGGGGGGTAATAGGACCCTCGTAAAGTATAAGTGTGTAGTTGAGAATTGTGTAATAGATTAGGGGGGCTTTTGGCTATATTCTCATAAATAATTACTCCCTCTGTCTCAATTTATGTGCCATTTTTCATTTTTCGAGAGTCAAACAGTTTAAGTTTGATCGAGAATTTGCGCATGAAATCTTCAATTTTTTTTAAATGAAATTATATATTTGTAAACTACGTAAAAAGTATTATAAGTCACAATAATTGATAATTGAAAATGTTTAAAAAATCTATGAAAAATTTACGATAAAAAATAGATTTGTTTGAATTTCGAAATCTGAAAAGTGTCAGATAAAATGGGACGGAGGGAGTATTTTCTATTTCAGCTCCATCCTCCACTTTTCGTTTTAATAAAATAAAATTATTGTCTTACATGGGGGAAAGGAAAAATGGAACTCACACAGTCCAGTGTTAAATAAGTTACCTCATAATAGCAGATTTGCTATGAGTGATTAAATATTAAAACTAAAGTGATTTCTGAAATCTTCTCTGATAAATACCACCAATTATAAACCTTGGTTTTGAAGCTTGCATTTGCTTTGGTGTGTTGGTTTGACTTTGAGTATGTATTTGATGTGCCAGCCACCATTTGTCACAAACACACTTAATAAATGGCCCATGAATCAATTAGTAACCATAAGTCATAGCACCAACTTTTGGCCACTTGTCTGAATTAGTGTAGTGCAGGACACTGAGTCATGAAAGATATACTCAAACCAAAAGACCAAACAAACTACAAAAGTATCATATGGTCCATTCAAGTTTTCCCCTCCACACACTATATATATGTGTAGCACACTTATATTTTCCAGCTTCTTTGCTTTACTTCAAAACTCAAAATGTCATCATTTTAAGGCTAGCGTTTGAATATACATTTAATTGAAACTTGAATCTTATTAAAATAGGTTTTGAAATTTGAAATTATCTGTGGATATGCATTTTAATTACTTAAATTTTTATTTAAGTTTTGTCAGAAAGTGAACTTTCACCCAAAAACCCAAAAGATGATTTGAACCAATTTTTGAAACCTGGAAACTTCATGAACAACAGTGTTTTAATTCTTTTTCTGAAAATTTGAAAACTTCACGAACAACAATGTTTTAATTCTTTTTCTGAAAATCTATGACCAAATGAGAGTTTAGTCTTTAAACTCTGGATTAAGTAAGCATTTAGGACTCGTCTGGTAGGCGGTATTAAATAGAATAGTTCATGGATTAAAATTTAATTCATCTAATACATTGTTTGGTTACATTATTTTATTTAATCCATGGATTGCTTATACATTATATATGGTCTTATTTTATCCCTAGTAAATGGAGGGATAACTAATCCAAGGTTTGTTAAACCTTGGATAAGACCCATAAATGACAAAATTATCCCTTTATTCATTTTCCTAAATTTCTTTTGTAATTTAATTTTCTTTTTATTTATATTGAAATAATTATAAATGTTCTTTTTAATTCTCCAAATTCGTTTAGTGTAATTTAATGATTTCATTAATATTTTTTTCTCCTTTTTTTTATTCAATGTAGTTCGTCGATTAACCACTTGGACTATTTTTTTAAGGAAAAATTACAGAAATCTCACATTTTAGTTTACTTATTATCATTATCCCTTATAAGTTTTACAAATCTCCAAAATCCTTCATTTTCGCGCATCAGATTAATGTATCTCGCGCATCAGATCAATGTATCAACGCTTATATTATTGTATCTGGCGCATCAGATTAGTATATCATGTATAAAATATAATATATCTTACTTAACAATTAATGTATCTCGCGCATCAGATTAATGTATTAGCGCTTATATTATTGTATTCGTTTGAGAGATTTATGTAATTATAAACTTTTAAGGGATAGATTGTAATTTTGCCTTAAAAGTATGTGATTTTTGTAATTTGCCCATTTTTTAATAAGCTTTATGTCACAGACTTAGAGTCTCACTAATGCTCCGTGCGACACTTGACAACTTACTCATGAATCTTTCACAATCTTGTAAGCTCAAGTAAGCCCTTTGAAACTAAGATCCCTAAGAGAATGAAAATGAAGACTTAGAGAATTTTGGAAGAAGGCTTATATTGCTTATAAGAAAGCTTTACAAGTTGTTGGATGCTTGTTCTCAAGCTTGGATGCCTTGCAAATGAATGACACCCCCTATTTATACTAACTCCTAAGGACTAAAGTATAATTAAAAATTACTTACAAGTCCCTACATTATTTACACAAAGGCCCCTATTTAGAATTCTCTACACACTCTAGAGAATTCTAAGGCTTTTCTTGAAAAGTCTAAGTTATTCTAGAGATAGAATTCTTAGCCTTCTTGAATAATCTAAAAGGTTCTAGAGTTCTCCGCAAACCTCTCCACAACTCTAGACCTTTCTTCCCCTATCCGGATGCAAAATTTAACAGTGATGTGGCGGGACGTGACATTTTCCCCCACCTATTGATGCGACGATCGCGTCGCATCGTCGCTGCATCGCCAATCGGGTCTGGTCTTCCTGTACGCGTGGCCAATAATCTACTCACTCGATCCACGCCCTCGCGCACCACCTTCAGTTGCTTCCTGATTTCTTTCAGCCTGGTCTTATGATCTTCCTCCTTCCTAGGAGGCAAGCGCCTCAGCGGCTTCTTTGGCATCACGACATTGTTCATTTCTGGAACCTTCTCCATGCGTGGTAGCAGGGACCCTTTTGCGCCATTGTCTTCTTTTGAACTTGTAATGGTGGCTCTATGCGTCGACTCCTTCTTCTTAGGGCCTCTTATGAGCTGTAGGGCTGTTAGACGGATTTGTCCTTCCATCTTTGGTACCTTAACCAGGGGCACCATATATGATCTTCCTTGCTCCGTGACTAGAAGTCATTGGAAGTAAGGGTCAATCACCGCGTGGCACTGCTGGAAGAACTCTTGCCTAAGAATTATATCGAAGAGATCTAAATGAGAGACAATGAAGTTGGCTTTACCTTGCCACTCGCCTAGCGTGATGCTCACTCCATGCGTGACTCCACACACGAGGGTCAATGGTGCATTGACCGTACTGAGTTGGGCGTTACTTTGACTGTAACTTAGCCCCAACTTTGTCACTGCCGTCTTGGTCATTATATTGACCTCTGCACCCGTGTCGACCATAGAACCAACGGGTCTTCCATTGATCGTGAGGTCGACATATTGCGCGCCGTATCCTCTTGGCTTCTCTGGCTGCTTGGTGATCGCTCCGCATAGCCTTATCAAGCCCAACTGCGTCGTCTCTGCGCCTTGTCCTTGCTCCTGTGCATCCTTCTCCTTCCGTTTGTGTAGGATGGCTCCAAGGCTCTTCAGTTTAGAGGACTTTGCATAGCCATGCGGCCATTACATATGTAGCAACCACCTTTGTTGGCAACCTCTGTCTTCCTCTTCGTGTTGCCATGACGTCCAGACTTCTTGCCATCGGACTTGTAGGTATCATGATTCTTGGGATGTGGCCGCTGCTCCTCGCTTTTGCCACGATCTCCCCCACCATGGTCTTGACTACCTCTCATTTATTCTCCTCTGGCTCTTTCGGGCTTCTCATGCCTGAAGTCTGTCAAAGCTTCGGCCTGCGTGATGGCTTCGTCTATGGTCCTGACTTGTCGACGTTCCAACTCCGTCCTGGCCCAATTTTGCAACCTATCCATGAAGTGGAACAACATATCATCATCCGTGAGGTTAGGAATTTGAAGCGTGAGGGTAGTGAACTCTTGCACATATGTGCGGATGCTGCCCGTTTGCTTCAGCTCCCTAAACTTGTGTTACACCTCATAAATAACGTTGTTAGGGAATAAGGCTTCTTGAACTCCTCCCAGAATTGCTCCCAGTTGTTGATGGTGCACGTCATCTTCCCTATTTCGGCCTCTTTGTGCCTCCACCATAACATGGCCATCTCCGAAAGATACAACACAACGGTGTTGATCTTACTCTTATCGCTCTTCGGCCCGTTGCACTTGAAGTAATTCTCCAAATGCCAAAGGAAATTCTCCACCTCTTGCGTGTCACGGACGCCTTGAACATAGGTGGCTTGGGAACCTCGACCCTGGCCTCCCTATCTCGGTCAAGCGACGATGATCCTCCAGTTGCCACACCTTCCTTGAGTGCTTTCATCTCGGCCTTCATGGTCTCAATCGTGCTCAATGCCTCCATGAGCCGACACTCCAAGGAAGTTATAGCCTCCTTCATTTCAAACTCGGCCCGCTAACGTCCCTCCAACTCCTTACGGATGTTTTCGGTCTCCTCAAGGGTGAAGTCTTCGAGAGTCTTGAATTTGCCATCAGCCACGTTCATGCGCCGGCCTAATATCTCCACGGCCTGTCTTGCCACTTCTGTGACCCACTCTTCTCCTGCGGTGACGTCAATGGCCTCATCGCTACGTTCCTCGTGACTTGCTTCGGTGGTTGAGTGTGGATGAGATGTTAACGCCTCGTTTGGTGTGGGATCCAGCATAATTTCTTCATGACTCTTTTGGTGCTTCTTTCCACCATCCGGACGGACGTTGGTGGTACTAGCGGCGTTCACGTCTCCTTCGATTGCCATTCCCTTAGTATCAAGCCTCGCTCTGATACCACTTTGGTACGGACTTAGAGTCTCACTAATGCTCCGTGCGGCACTTGACAACTTACTCACAAATCTTTTATGATCTTGTAAGCTCAAGTAAGCCCTTTGAAACTAAGATCGTTAAGAGAATGAAAAAGAAGACTTAGAGAATTTTGGAAGAAGGCTTATATTGCTTATAAGAAAGCTTTACAAGTTGTTGGATGCTTGTTCTCAAGCTTGGATGCCTTGCAAATGAATGACACCCCCTATTTATACTAACTCCTAAGGACTAAAGTGTAATTAAAAATTACTTACAAGTCCCTACATTATTTACACAAAGGCCCCTATTTAGAATTCTCTACACACTCTAGAGAATTCTAAGGCTTTTCTTGAAAAGTCTAAGTTACAAGTCCCTACATTATTTACACAAAGGCCCCTCTAGCCTTCTTAAATAATCTAAAAGGTTCTAGAGTTCTCCGCAAACCTCTCCACAACTCTAGACCTTTCTTCCCCTATCCGGACGCAAAATTTAACTGTGATGTGGCAGGACGTGACATTTAGCTATTGAAGAGAAAAGGATCAAAATTGTCCTTTATGTTTGAGTTAAGAATCAAAGTAGTCCTTGTCTTTTAACATGGAGCATTAATAGTCCTCCTTGTTTCAAGAATTGGTACACTTTTAGTATTCTTTCAAACATCTGTCTATTTTTTAACAGAACCTTTCTTTGCACGTAAGAAAATATAAACCTGATAATTTTGTTTTTACCATTGCAAACCAAATCTTGCCGTCTTCTTCAATAACTCTGTTTTCACTTGGTGAAAATAAAATTTTTCCCTTCTTCTCCGTAGATTCATCCTTAATTCCACAACTTTGATTTTCCTATTATACAAACAAAAATAAAAAATTGAAGGAAATTTTGAGCAACCTGAAGGAAATTCCTTCCGAGAATCACTACAAATATACATATAGTTATTTTAGTATTTATAAAAATAAGTGACAAACTGCAAATGAAAAAAAAAAACTCTAGTTGTATGTTCTTTCATAATTGTACTCATCGTAGGATTTTGTTTTCGAATCTTGCTGACGCTAACAAGTCTTTTCATTGTAGGTTGTCATTTTTCCTGTACTTTTCTTCTGTCACTTCTTCTCTAATATATATACGATATAAGTTGATCCATTTTTGTATTAATCTTTCTACCAAATTTTTGTTTCACATGTACAAAATACATGAATTTGCAAAAGCAATAACAATAACAATGATAAAAAAAAACTAATCCACCATAAGTAGGAGTTGATTCTCTGTCATTGTTGTGCCTTAACAACATGGCTACGTTGCTTTCAAGAATCGACTAAGCTTGTAATGGAATTTAGAATAAAATTTTGACTATAGGGTTTGATTGAAGAAGAAAGGGAAGAAAAAATAGAAGTGATTGATAAGGAATTTGGAGGGACAAGAAAAACTGAGTTTTGGGGGAAACTTTCTCACAGTGCAAAAAAATGTCCCGTTAAAAAATCAAATGGAAGTTTGAAAGAATACTAAATATGTACCAATTCTTTAAACATGAAGGACTATTAGTGCTCCATGCTAAAAGATAGGGACTACTTTGATTCTTAACTCAAACATAAAGCTGATTTTGATCCTTTACTACTCGCTATTGAACAATATAAGTAGTCTTAAATCTATGTTAAGTTTAAGATATTTAACTAGGACTATTACCTAGTGAGCACTTAAATTGTTCAAAAAATGTATCTATTAAACACAAAATGCTGATATGGCTAAATAAGTGTTTTTCACTTCCTATGGGCGCATGAAAGTTTTTGAAATACTATTTTATTTTTATTTTTTTCCAAAAAAACTTACACTTTTTCTTCTTCTTTAATTGACACTTGGCATTTAAATAAATTAAATTTTTTAATATTTTAAAAAAATAATAATTCTTAATTCAAAAAAGAAAGAGCACCCCTACCTCCTCTTCAAGTCATCTTCTTCCTCAAATTTGAATTTTCAAAGACAACTAAAGAATCTCCATTTTTTTTCTTTTTTTCTTTTTCTATTTCTTTTCAATATTCATAAAAAAAAACTGAATCAAGTAACTGAATTTGCAAGAAAAATAACGAAAGTAGATTTTTGAACATTGGGATAAAAAAAGTAAGTCAACGTTCCATCTCCATTTTCGGTCACCTCTGAATAAATATTACCATTCAGACAAAATTGTAAACTCACTAAACTTATCAAAAACAATATCAAATAATTTGCTAAATTAATTTAGGTCCTCTTGATTTCTCCTTACAATAGATTTCAAGATGATTAACCATTGGCAAACTTCCTTTATTCATCACTCTTGTACCAACTCTTTGAATATCTTTCTCTATCACGTATTAGGAATGAAAAATAATTTTCAATAAAATTAATTTGGGTCTTTTCGATTTTTCTTTGCAATCGATTTCCGGATGAGTAACCATTGACAAACTTCTTCATCACTATTATATCAATCTCTTTGAATATCTTTCTCTCTCACATATTAGGAATACAAAGTATTTTTTTTAAAAAATCGAATCTGCTAGTAATTTGCAGTGAAGGTTTTTGTTGTTTGAGAAAAAAAATTGATGAGAAGAAGATGAAGAAGATAGGGGGTTGGTAGGGTTGGGTTGAGTAAAATGGGTTTCATTTATTTATTTTTATTAAGAAATAAATATAAAATTTCTTTGAAATAATTTTCATTCTTTTTAACATAAAAATAATAATAATCTATAGTTGTTGGAGTCAAGTGACACATGTCATCTTTTAATTAGTCATTTTTGCCACGTCATAGCAAGTGTATCACACACACTTTACCTTTGTTACTGATTATCGAAAAAGGTTTAATAGGAACAGGTTTTAGGTAGATAAAAGTGTTCAATAGGTACTAGTCCTAGTTGATGTGTCTAAGTGAATTATGCGGACAACTTTAAAAGGCCACATATGACTTAAGCCATGTATGTATGTATATATTTAACTTAGGCTTAAGTCATCGATAGCCCCTTAAAGTTGTCCGCATAATTCATTTAGACACATCAACTGAGACTCTTACCTATTAGACACTTTAATATTAACGAATATTTATCTATTGAACATAAATTGTCAACTAGCTTTAAAAATATTTTGTGTGTAATTCACACACATTATCTTAACAAAATCACGAATAGAATTATGACATGTGGCACATGGGCCCATAATTTTAATTTTGAAAAATAAAAAACAATTCCAGCCTTTAATAATATAGAAAAAATTAAATTGATAAGAAAAAAATCTCTCCCCCCACCCCATTTAACCCCCACTCCATCTAACCTATTGCCCTTTCTTTTTCTTCTTCTTCTCTGTCATTCCGCCTCGCCATTCACCATTGATTCCTCCAGCGATAACAAAAAATAAAATGTCTAGCCCCACCTCATCCCGAATTCACCCACCAAATCCTTTCCTCTTTCTTTTTCTTCGTTATATTGTATTCCTCCGGTGGCTATTGCGATTTTTGTAAAAATAATCGACCTCGATAAATTATTTTGAAATCGACATATCAAAAAAAATTATAACATTTTTAATAAGTTTAATGAATGGTGATGGTTGCTTGATCGGAGTTATTGAAAATAAAGATGCACAACTATTGGTCAACTTTTTAACTCCAATGGTCGATTGTTTTTCTTCTTCTTGCAAATTCAACATGCAATTTGTTTACAGAAAATGAAAAAAAATGAATCAAAACAAAAGGCAGAGAAATTTGAAGTTTTTAAAATGGTGGGTTGAAGAAGAAGATGACTTGTACATGGGTGTGGGGGTGGATTTTTTTTTAATGATTTAAAAGATTAATGCTTAATTAAATTAATTTTTTATTTATTTAGTCAATGCATACCAAGTGTCAAGAAAGTAGGTACAAATTTATTTTTATAAAAAAAAAAAATGCATTCATGCGCTCAGCAGGAGTGAGATACACTTATTTTGCCACATCAGCATTTTGTGTTTAATAGGTACATGTCTTGAACAATTTAGGTGTTCAATAGGTACTAGCCCTAGTTGAGGTGTCTAAATGAATTATGCGGACAACTATAAGGGGTCGCCGATGACTTAAGCCTTTAACTTAACTAGTTAAATGAAATAGAAAATCCTAAAAAAAACAATATTGTCCCACAACAACTTTGATTAATTATTATCCGGGTAAGGCACTTTGGTTTAAAATTGTATAAGTATATTTTTAGATCTTCATTTTTGATAAGTTTAAACTCTTTTGTCAACATTCGGTTGCCATATACAATAATTATACAGGTTAAAATTTGTAAAAATAAATAAATAAAGGTTTAGCATATTTTTTTTTTACTATGAATTTTATTCAACTATTGCATAGTATTAAATTCTTGTTATTAATTATGCACAAAAAAGAAAAAAATTGTTTCAATTTATATAACACTCTTTTTCTTTGTTGTTATTTTCTAAAAAAAATTTACTGTAGTGTTATGGTCCGGTTATCTACCTTGACTCGATTACATGAAATAAACAATCTCAATGAAATAAACAATCTCATAATAACACAAGGGTATAATAGAAAATAATTTTTTTGTAGAGTTTTAAATCAAACACAAGATTAAGTGGGAAACAATGAACAAAACAATTGACAAAAAAATAATCCCTACACTACTAATTCCTGCGTTATCAAAGTTTGTACCAAACTCTAGTATAAGTTCATATTCTTTTTCTCTTTTTGATTAATTAATTTTTTCAATAAGTATTTAAGCATTCGGCCTCATGGGCCACAACCCCATAAGCCAATGGGTGATTTACAAGAATGGCTTAAAATGAATGGTCTTGAATTATCGATTTTGTTATGAATAAAATTTCAAGGTTAATAAGTTTTGTCTCATGGGAAACACTTTGATCTTGAATGTTTGTCGACGAAACAAGTGGGGAACTCCTTAAGTTTTGAATGGGCTTAGAAATTCTAGCCCAATTTTTACGTTGGGTTGAACCCGTTCTCCAGGCCCAGAAAATCCTTACGGTTTCTCTCCACCAACGGTGACGATGAAGGCAAGAAAAGAAGAGAACAGAAGGCCTTCATTTGTTCTTGCAGTAATTTGGGCTCAATATTAAATGGGCTGTTCCATAACAAATGTACATATGAGCCCAGCACGTCGTCAGCTTCTAAGAAGCTTCCTGATAGAAACATGTACAAGTGTGTAGATATTCTATTTTGTAATTACATGTAGATATTAGGTGCACTTATTTTCGGTTAGTTTGTTATAACATAGATCAATTAGGAGGTATCATTGGACAAAGTTATGGTACTTTTTTGGAGTGCCAGTGAGAAGTGGGAGGTATTCCGTGGAATTAATCGAGGTGTGTGAAAGTGACTTGGATACCACTATCATAAAAAAAATCAAGAGTCACTACAACAAAAACAACTTTTAGCAGTAATAAATAGACACATTAATAAAGAGCGCTAAAGTCTTTACCGGCATTAGTTAAGTGTCATTAGATTCAATGTCGCTAAAGCCTTTAGCGACACATACAAAGAATGTTATTTGCCGCTAAAAATACATATTTAACGGCAGTTGCTAATTAATTGCCGCTAAAACTCATTTTAGATGTAGTGAGTTTTCATGTATAGCTAGTGATGATGAAGTTTTTGAGTCAAGCTCAACCTAATTCATTATTTCATTCAATGTTGGCCTTATCTTATATTGTTAATGTTTCAGATGTTCAGTTTTGATCTGTGGAGTGTATTGAGTCATCCCATATCGGTGGAATGCTTTGTTCATTTCTGAAGAAATTTTTGGGATCCACTTCACTCTTCACTTTAGCCAATCTCTCAAAGTTGCCCCTAAAATACTTTTCACCCCATATTTTAGCCTTGGAATAACTATAGTCCTCTGAATTTGTTCCAAAATCAAGATCCCTATAGTTCAGATAAGCACTTCTTGGTGATTTTGCAACATATGGCTCCATTTTCTTGTACAGTTTCCTCATCCATCTTATCTTCTGGCTTGATATACTCTCGCTGTTATCGCCCCAATTCACCAAGTACTGAATATTATACAAATTCCCCTTTCTATGAGGGAATGGAATTTCAGATTCTGATATTTTATCTAATATCCCACCTAATGGCTCCATTATCATCTGAGGTCTTTCTTCTTCCAAAAACAGTCTTTTTACCATTTCCCAACCACTTTCCGGAATTGGAGTCTTCACAAAATCAGAAGTGGCTTTGAAATAATTCTTCTGTGTTGGAATACTCTTTTCTAGTAGAACTTCAAGTGACTCATTTGTTCTCCTGCCATAGAAATACAGGACTGATCCAATCCAGGACGATTCACGACATTCTTTTTTAATACAAGGCCTGTTACTACAATCCACAACAGGCTCTTGGAAGCAATCTTTTTTCTCCAAATCAAATTCAGGGAATTTTTCTTTGAGTAATGGAATTAACTCATCAACAGGTCCAAGATATAGTGCTTGAAAGATTATTTCAACATACTTTTCATTGTCTGTTCCATCATTTTGTATAATTACTCTGATAAGTAATTTATCAGGTAATTGATGCGCGATGTTTTCCCATTTTTTGAGGAGATTTTGATTACCTTGTAACCTCTTGTAAACAGTGAAAACAGTAACCTTGTCAGGAACACGAACAAGTTTGAGTTTCCATGCTAAAATAACACCAAAACTTGCTCCTCCACCTCCTCTTATTGCCCAAAACAAATCTTCTTTCATTTTGTTTTTATTAAGAATTTTTCCATTTACATCTATTACGCGAGCATCTACAACATTATCAGCTGCAAGCCCGAATTTTCTCATCATAGTACCTATCCCTCCACCACTAATAATCCCTCCAGTGCCAATACTGAAACAAACACCTCCAGGAAAACCATGCACATTACTTTTTTTAGCAATTGCATAGTAAAGTTGGCCGAGGGTCGCCCCTGCTTGAACCCAAACTGTTCCTTCATTTAAATCAATCTTGATTTTGTTAAGATTGCTTAAATCAAGCATAACAAACGGGGTTTTAGAGCGAAAAGATATGCCTTCATAGTCATGGCCACCACTTTTTATTTTAATTTGTATGCCTAATTTTTTTGCACAACGAATAACCGGCTTGATTTGTGATTCTTTTGTAGGGGAAACTATGAAAATGGGATGTGAAGAATTCATCCATCTAGGATTTTTTTGAGCATATTCTAAGATAGATGAATAAGTTGGAGATTTTGGGGTGTAAATGTTATGTGTAACGTTGGTTTCAGAGTATTTAGAAAGACACTGAACAAAATCTTCTTGTTTGGAGTAACATTTTGACAAAAAGAGTGAAAAGACTAAAAGAGAGAAAATTTGAAGGTTACCCATAATTTCTTTTTCTTTTGGAATAGAAATTGCTTATGGCTATAACCCTTACAAATGATCCATATTTATAGAATTTATTTGTTATAGGGTTTAAGTCGAGTTATCAAAATTTATTCAGCAGTTTACGAAAGTAAATATTTATTAAATAGCTTGATTTTGACTCTAGGCACATGGAAGTACTCCACAGAATTGAAATCCAAGTTTTCAGCTGCCAAGTTTTTTTTTTTTTTTTTAATATATATTTTAAATTATATATTGTGGAAGGAAATTAGGTCCCAGTTGGATTTTTTTATTACGAGTGATTTTTATATATCTATATATATGAAAGTTGTGGTTCCCATGTGTGTAAATATAAATGTGCTCGAAATTATTACTCGTATATTCAAATATTAATGTGCTCGAAATTATTACTCGCATGTTCAAATAAATATTGCAAGAAGCTAATTCCTCCATTTATTTTATTTCACCTTTATATAAAAAAAATCGTTTTATTTTTACTCTTCAATTTCAGCAAGCTAAGATGATAGTTTTTTTTCCCAATACTCTTATTATTAAATGGACCAAGTAAAAATGAAATGAATGGAGTATTTTCATATATGACGTTTTCCAACGTTATTTAATTAGTCGTGCTATGTATTTGAAGTTTTCAATTTGCAGATTATCTGCAAGACAACTAAGCTTTGTAAAGAACATCGTACCATTCCAACTTATATCTAATAAAAAAAAAATAAGGATAATAATGGCGTCATTTTAATAGTACTCCTATATAATGATAATTAATTTAGAACTGTTTGGTATTTATCTTAGTTATATTCCATTTCCTAGCAATATTTAGGTTGAAGCTCTTTCAATTTTTTATTTTTTTTGGAGAGTGTAGTGTGTGATGTGTCTCATAAGTCATATGTATAACTAGGGAGCTTTTATCAACTAAAATAAATATTATATTATTATTATTATTTTCAAAAAACAACTGCTCTTCAGTTCCAAGAAGATCTAATTTGTGTCAACTGACAATGGTATGAATGCTCCACTATTTATGCAACCCCTTAAAGTTCATACCATTAATATTCAATATTCAATATGACTGAAACGTTTTTTCCAAACTAGCATTAATTCACTAGGCATAACTTATAGGGTGGGGTTATAAAGAAAAGAAAGACGATGACTTTTAAAGTTCTTAGTACTCGTGAATTGAATATCTTTGATATTATGAATTAGAATCTGATATTTATTGAAATTTTGTAATTTTTCATGTTCATATCTCATAAGTCATAAATATTAAATTCGATCAAAAGCTACCTCAGCCAATGAGGTTCACCGAAAATAAACACTTTATATTAATGCATCAACGAATTACAAATGCTGAATATATTCTAACTCAACATCATGTATGATCCAATTTCGAAAAAAACGTCTCCCAACTAATTGGGAAGAGAGGTGGATAAAACTACGTAGAAAAAGGTGCAAATTATTTGCTAAATCATTGATTATTCTATTTTTTATATTTTGCGTGATAAACTTTAAAATTATTAGATTAGACATATTTAAGATATATAATTAATCAATGCAAATTTCAGGTAACTTGTAGAGTAGAAATTGAGAAAATATTTGAAATCAAACTTCTTTTGGGAAGCCTACTAGTGCATCAACCACCCTATAGGGATAGTGCGTGTAAGGAATATGCATAATATCAATATTTTAGTCTATTAAATTAGTTGATTTAAAATTTTGTGAGGAAATGGTTATTAACTTCCAAAAGGGAACTAAGGGCCTGATTTTACCTGCTATATGAAATTATAATGGACAAACAACATGTATTCGAAGAATTGACAAAGCATGACACATGTTTAATTAAGTATCGTAATCAACATACTTAATTTAAGAAGGAAATCACTTCTTTAACAATTTATGATTATATCTAGTTTAACAACTTCTTAAAAAAATAAAAATAAAATCTAATTTATTCCATTTATTTTTTATCAACAACAAAGTGACTTTTATTTTTAGAAATTCAAATTTGTTTCTCTGAATTTCGAGTTTCCTCTTCTAGATACACATATTTGAGATATGTTCCTCTTCCATATACATGTATCCGACGTATGTTTTATCTGCGATACGTTCCTCTTTCAGATACACGTATTCAAGATATGTTCTTCTTCCAGATACACATATTCGAGATATGTCAATAGCTAGATACAATACAAACGTGTGTCTATTTATATATAGCATAACCGAATTGCTCAATTAGTGGAGTAAATCACTCCTTTAACTGCTTTTGAGAATATGTAGCATAACAACTTCCTAAAAAAAATCAAAAATCTTGAAATCATTTCGTTCCTTTTTGTGAGAAAAGGATAAAAAAAACAATGTAAACTTTATATTTCTACCAAAATTTAAATAACAATGTGTAATGACCCTCTTGCTTGTCATTTATGTGTTTTACCTTCTGTGCGTCGTTTAGAGCGTTCCTGTAGCGAGCTTAAGTCAGCTATGACTTGTTGTGACTGACTGTTCGGTCACCTGGCCCAATTGGAGAAGTGTTCATGTCGAATTTTTGGTAGATCTGACGGAGGTCTGTCGAATCTAAGCGCAGCTAGCAATGTATTTCAGAATATAAACTTATGGGTGAAGTTTTACATTTTCTTAATTTTTTTTTGAAATTATGATGTGGAATCCGAATAATCACACTTTCTGATAAAATTGAAATATAAATTATGATTTTAAATTGAACATTCAAATACTAGTTTGAAATCATAATTTTAATTTATGATATGAAATTGCATATCTAGACACAAGCTAATAGTCAAATTAGGGCTTGACATAGTATTATATTAAATACGGAAAAGGGTCAAAATTGCCCCTGAACTATATGAAATAGATCATTTATACCCTTTGTTACATTTTGGGACAAAAAATGCCCCTGCTGTTATCCTAAGAGACCACAAATACCCTCAAGAGTTAACACTCCAAATTTTTGTTGACGTGGCAAGCCACGTGGGACTAATCCTTCCACCTAAGCGTTGCCAACTAGGATTCACTGCAAAAGAACTAGACCTTTAGCGGCAACAACAGTCGCCACAAAAGCCCAAAAAATCGTCACTAAAAGTTTTTAACATTAAATTCTAATTTTGTGTTTTTTTCTTCATTGTTTTTAAAAAACCAAATATGATATCGATTAAGTAGGAGTTTGAAGACATTGTATGTTTTATTTTTATGTCATATGTAAATGTGTAAAATGTACAATGATGCATTATATAGTAGGAGATTTGAATCGAGAAGTAATTTTGATTATTTTTCGTAATAATATTGGATGTTTTTAATATGGATAT
>JAJOOR010015295.1:0-19974 GCA_036250505.1 Solanum acaule
CCTTGTTTTGAAACATTTACATGGAACTTTCTTAAATTCAATAGAAATTGAACAAGCTATAATATCTGTAAAGTTCACAACTCCACTAGTGAGATAAAGCTGTTTGAGTTCTCCCCTGCATTGCCAAATTGAAAATGTTGTAACACATTAACAATTTGTCCATATTGCTACTCAGTGATGCTGACATTTTGATTCTCATCTTAATGGTTAGGTTCCTTTACCTTAACAGATATCATTCCAACTGGTATACAATGCACATTTTGCCACAGTTCTTTTTCCCTTGTTGAACTTAGAATTCTGATTCAAATTCTAAAGGCTTTGATTGGAATTTTGAGAATATCCATACAGTTTATAGCAATTGTCCTTAGTACATCCAACTGATTATTAGACCTAAGCTCTTTTTGTTTTTCCTCCTGAATCAGCAGGGAAAAAGCATGTGTTACGGAAGCGGTGAATTTATCACAAGTATGCTTCCTCTCAATATATACACCTATTGAACCCCATGAGAAATTGTGTTAGACTCTTATCTTGTTCTGCCTTATGCATATTTTCCTTGGATCCACAAGTGTACCGACAACTATCTTGTGTTTTAGCACTCAAGGTGTTCAATTCCTCCCAGAGTTTCTTCATTTTCGTGTAATAGCTAGTAATCAAGCACCCTTGAGTCCTGTCATTAACTTCGTTCTCAATTTGGTACAACTTAGCACCATTTGTTTGATCGTGATCTTCTGATTCCTTCCATAATTCGACTGACTCCTTGACATATTCCACACTATCAGCAACTTCTTTAGCAAGAACATTCAAAATCCACAAATTGACCATATCATCGAATCTCTCCAACTGATCAAGTTGTGGGGTTCCGGACCTGGTCTTTCACAGTCTCCAAGGATAAGACCTAATTTATTCTTGACGGAAAAAGATCCTAGTACGCCTCTTCTAAAGTATTTGTACCGAATCCCATCAAAAGGAAGGGTACTACAGTCAGAAAAATGCATGTAAAGAGGACTACTTGGATTAAAAGTGGATTGCTCATTCTGATCATAGCCATGAGGAATAACATGATTGATAAAGTTGAAGACAAAAACAGCTGATTTGGAAGATACAAGAGTTCAATTTCTGCTATTCCTACAGAAATTAACACCAGGTGTGCCGATTGAAGAACAGCTCAAGGAAATACTCTAGAGCTCTGACACCATGTTAAAATGTGAAGCAAGGGACAATTAGGGCTCAATCTGAGCTCCAATTTCTGTACATTGTGCTTATATCCGTGTGTATAGCTGGCTAAAAATATCTGTAACTAATTGTTAGTTAAGCTAACAGCTAACTGTAACTAACACAAGTAAACACAACTAATCCCAAAGCTAACTGAGGTGCTGCTGATTCAGCTGAATGTACAAGTATAATACTATATCTTAATATCCTTTTTGCAAGAACATTACAGTAAACTTCCAACTAAACATCAAAATATGGCCACACAGGTTTTCAAACGTATAGCCGAAAGCTACAAAATAAGAGGAAAAAAAAAAAGGAAACCTGCAAAGCGGAGAACTCTGAGGCAATTTTGTCCGGAGAGTGACACCTTTTCTCCTTCAATGCTTTAAGTGCTTCCAAACAGTGACTACGCTGATCAGGCGACAGTACGATTCTCTGTGGAACTGAATCAGCAGAGAAATCCAAAGGTTTATTAGCAGTACCAAGAGCAGTAGGTGGCAGCTCTGTGGAAGTGACAGCGGAGGATAACGGATTACCGGCGGCAGCCATGGCCGATCTCCGGCCCCGACTCCGAACTGATACGGCGCTACCCGTGGTTCCGACTTTTTTTTTCTTTTTTTCCTTTTTGGTTTCACGAGTGTACTGCTGTCCCGCGAGGGAAATGATTGTGTCACCTCAATTTATTTTATATCAGCTAGTAAGTAAAATATTACTAAATATTTTATTTTATAACTTTAATATAATTATTTAAAAATAAATTTTATTAGGTATTACTCCCTCTCCCTCTGTCCCTAATTACTTGTCCACTTTTGAATTGACACACCTATTAAAAAAAAACAATAATTGACATGGTGAGTTTACCATTTTATTCCTATTAATTATTAATTATGAAGTAGATGAATTAAAAGATGTTTTCAAGAAATTCTACATTTTTCAAAGTAATTAATTGAGGGTATAATAGGTAAAAAAAATTATCCTTTCTTGATTTGTCAAAATAGACAAGTAATTAGGGACAACTAAAAAAGGAAAAATGGACAAGTAATTAGGAACAGAGGGAATAAATATTTATATAAAAAAAAAAGATAATTAAAATTTAGTAGAAATTGAATAATTGAGTTATGATCTACATTTTAACCTATTTCAATTTAATTTAGGACAAATTACTTAACTACACTCATTTACTTACCTTAATATCCATTTATCCCTACTTATTTCAAAAATTTCAAAAATCTCTTATTTACCTATGTATCCCGCATGTATCCCGTGCACAACGTTATGTATCCCACTATGTGAAATGTATCAAACGCTATGTATCTCGTGCACAACGCTATGTATCCCGCTATGTGGAATGTATCAAACATAATGTATCCCGTGCATAACGCTATGTATTCTGCTATGTGGAATGTATCAAACATAATGTATCCCGTGCACAACGTTATGTATCCCGCAAACATCATTTTTAAGGGATTTTTGGTAAATAGAAAACTAGAAGGGATAGGATGTTATTTAGTACTTATAATATGTGGTTCCTATAATTTATACAATAATTTATTTAGGCCCAAGTAGCTTTTGGGTGGATCAATAATGAGGAATTTTCATAAACAGCTAACACTATAAAAATAATCATGCTCCATAACTAATGTTTATTTAATTACAAGTTATACCTCATTAGCTATCGAGATTAGTATTCGTACATCTCGCGTTTTTTTAATGTTGTTTATGCAAATATTTTACAACTAATTCCTTAATTGATGCGGCAAAATCAATTTACAAATGGAATATCTCATGAATCACGCTGAGTGTATTTCCTTACAATCTCTTACCAAAATGGACTCCTCAAGCTATAAACTTCTTCTTGGTGACTTTACCAATCAAGTGAAGATAGTGCAGTATTTGTTGGAGCAGGTGATGATTGAGTTTTGGTAAAGTCTTAACACACTTCTTCTATGTTCAACAAAATGTTTTATTCTTCGTTCTGGGTTAAAGATTTCTTAAGAGGATGCATCTCTTAGTCTTTGCTTTGGTGATTTGTCCTATTATCAAATGATTTCTAGTTTGATATTCATGTGTTCACCTCTTGTTCAGATGACTTAGTTGCAAAAGTATACTCTTAATGTTTGAACGTAAAAGGCACCCTGGTTTGATAGTTCGAACCAGTTAAGACAAAAAGAACCTAGAAGTCAAGTTCATTGACGTGGTCCACCTTGTCTATTATGTTTAATATGTACAAAAGAGAATGTATAGTTCACATTATGAAAGCCTTTTGCATCAACTATGAGTTTCTTGTGGATGGAAAGACATTGAAAAAGAAAAAAGGCATAAAGTAACCATTGAAGTTATCTCGAATTTTCAAAAAAACACTTTAACTTTGTGGGTGTTCTATTATCCCATTGAACAACTTCAAAATAGTATGTATACCCCATTTTTCACCCAATACCACTTATACAAAAATATATGTAAGTCATACACTAATAGTCACTTGACACGTGTTAAAAGTAATTTTTAATTATTTTTATTTGATTTATTTGCTTTTCTTTTTTTCTTTTTGTTTTCTTTTTCTCTTTCTTCTTCGTCTCAATTTGTGTTCTTCAAGTAGTCATTCCTTCATCATCGCTGCAACAATCATCAATTCCACGGGACTGATTTTGCAGTAACACTATCAATTATTTGTTAAACTACCACCAATTAATTTATTTATGAAAATAAACACCGTCAAATAATCAAAATTCAAATACTCAAAATATCATCAAGTCAAAATCTAAAATTTAAATCACCGCCTTCTCCAACTCCTAACTCCCAAATCAAGTTTTGCATAGTTTCATTGCTCCAAAATCCCAATCTTGATTTGTAGGAAGAAAAAATTATTAAACTAATTTGTTATTAAAAAAAATAAGAATGAACACAACAACATTAGTTTTAAAAAAAAAACAATGACCATAAAACAAAAAAGGAAAAAAAAAAAGAAGGAAGACATGGATGCCCCAAGAAATATGGGTAAGCTAGTGATGGTAGGAAAGATGAGAAAAAATATTTGAAAAAATAAAAACTATTCCTAATAAAGGTAAAAAAAAAAATTAATACATGGATTTTTATGGGGGGTTTTCAAAATAAGTCAAATTGGAGTGTCATATGACAATTTTACGTTGGTCTGAAGCTGTATCAAGAGTCCTTCACGCGTCCATATTTCGTGACAATATGAGTGGTGTTAAAATTAATCAAAATGGTATATTTATTAAGGATTTAGATGGTTTCGTGAGGTAATAGAACACCCGCAAAGTTAAAGTATCTTTTTAAAAATTCGAAACAACTTCAATAACGAATTTATGTCTTTTCTCATTGAAAATAGAAATAGCCCAGAGTGTTTGTTGTTTGCAGGGACCACCTAATTATAGTTTGATATATAATGTATAGTAATACCATCACTATTGATGAAAGGGTCATCATATACACAGAGAAGCTGTGTAGTGGTTATGTTGTCAGAAGTTAGCTTTTAGCCATTTACATGTTAAATAAAGAATAATTTAGCTAGTTTGTGCATAAAGGTTACATACAATGTCTTTCTGTTTTCTATAGTACCACTACAGTCAATAAAAGCATTGATATATACACAATGAATATGTCATTTTGTGAATGACATTCCACTCATTCGTAAAGAAGAAGCATGTAATCTTGTTGTGGCCAGGGCCTGCTCTTGCTTGATAAAATTAAGGCACATGTCTAAATTGGGGCCCTCAAATTTTCATCAAGAAAAAATTATGTGTTAATTTTTTTAATTAAAAAATAATTATTTTTACTTAAAATGTATAATTTTAAACAAATATATATTATTTTATTATTTTTAACGCCAATCAAATAGAAGAACTTAAGAAAACATTATTTTGTATGTTTACATTCTCTTCGCTAACACTCGTATTATTTATCTTTTTAAAATTCTTTTGCACTTTCTTTTTAAATTTTTTTGATAAGCTAGAGTAATACACTATCAAAAATATAAATTAATAGTCGGAAAAATTCAACAAAGTGACTTACAATTTTTCTTTTGTTTGTTTCTTCTTAAATATTCAAGTATTACATAAACATATTAAAGTAGGGTTACCAAGTTATCAATTTATTGTATCAGATTTTATGGTTCTAATTCTTATCTTTATGTAAAGTTTGTCAACTTATTACTTATAGTATTATGTTAACAATTTATAAAATGATTGCCTCAGTAAAAAAATATTTTTCAATGTGGAATTGATAAAATATTACTTAAAATTAATAATTAAAAACGATATTGAAAAAAATCATTTTAAGAAAAGATATCAAGTAATAATTTGCACTTAAAAAGTTTTAAAAAATTAACAACTATATTTGATATTTATATAGATTTTAGGCCTCAATTAAAATTTCGTTTTAGGCCTCAAATTACGTTGAGCCGCCCCTAATTGTGGTCTTTAGTGTGATAAATACTTATCCACCATACTTTATTTACATCAAATCGTGTAAATTTAATATATTATTTAGACTTAAGTCATTGATAGCCACTTAAAGTTGTCCTCATATTCCACTTGAACACTTTAACTAAGACTTGTACCTATTGAACACCTACACAATAAGAAATTTGTACCTATTAAACCCTTTTTGCTAACATGGCAAAGTGTGTGTAATACACACAAAGAGAGGAGCGTGAAAAGGATAATTTTTTAGCAAAAAAAGAAAAGATTTTATATCTTCTTCTTTGACAGAAAGCTCTCATCACCATTTTTCCATTGCAAGTTACAGCCATCACCACTCACAATTATTTTTTCCACCAAATTGGTTGTTACCATCCACAAGTCTACCATCGTCAAACGCCTTACCCTTTCAAACAATCAACCACACATTCAAATCTGCCACCTTAAGTTTTTCGTCGGAAAAAATTGTTATCGCTGCTGCCACCAAACATATTTATCCCTTGTTCATCTATTTTTTCAAATCAAACCCAAACATAAATTAGATATAAATCTTAAAACAAAAGAAATACCAAAAAAAGGGAAGAAGATGAAGTGGAGATTCCTTTCCGTTGACATGGGATGTTAAGCAAATGTCATTACATAAAGACACGAAAAAAATTAAAATAACAAGCAATCAGTGATCGATCGTCTTCTTACTTTAGTGTTCATTATTTCCGGCAAAACTCCATTTTTCCGGCAAGAATAATATGAATTTGGAATTATTCTTTGAAATTGTTGATGTATTCAAACTCTAAAAAACTCACAACACAAGAAGAAGAAAGAATATCAATAAATCTAAATTGATGTTTGAGGATAAGAGTAAGATAAAGAATGGCAGCGTATGGTGTTTTGGGGGAAGGTTCTGACGAAAGAGGAAAAAGGTAAGGATGGTTTTTTTTTTTTTTTCTTTCTAAAAAATATAATTTTTCTTTATAATTTATTTTTTATTAGTTATTCTAGGCCCAATACCACGTGTCTTAGTTTGATTAGTTACTATGCCACGCCATTCGCGAGTGTATAACACACTCTCTTATTTCAGTTGATTGTCTATAAAGTGTTCGATAGGTAAAAAAATTTATTAGTGCAGGTGTTTAATTGGAACAATCCTAAGATGAGGTGTCTAAGTGAAATTTGCGGACAACTTTAAGTGGTTATCGATGACTTAAGCCTATTATTTAAGTAATTTGATGAGGTAACAGGATCCTGACCTACCCGTCAGTCAACTCTCAAACTCTAAAACCTGACAACTCGGAACGAAATGGAGCTTACTAATTACCTGAACTTGACAACCTTATTGAAGAAGCATGTCTACCTTTATGTTAGGACCTACACGCATGAATGCAATGCCTCTAGACAACGGAGTGTCAGTACAAAATAATATACCGAATATGTAAAGCAATTGAATAATTGAAACTAAAATGATTAAGTACTATAAGTAAATATCAGATATAGAGTCAAGGGATAGTTAGAACATACTTACATGTTCTTGATTTAAACCTCACAAATCATTCAATTAGACCTAATTGGGCCAACTAATACTCCCTCCGTCCACTTTTATTTGTCATGTTGCGCTTTTCGAAAGTCAATTTGACCTATTTTTAAAGTTAAATTAGATTACCTTAATTCGATATTTTAAACAAAAAATTTAGATATTCAAAAACTATATGAAAAGTACTATATATACATTGCAATTTTTTTTATATATTAATATGATGAAAAAATATATCCTAAAATATTTGTCAAAGTTTTTATAGTTTAACTCTAAAAATGGAAAGTATGACAATTAATAGTGGACGAAGGGAGTATCATAAAATACTCAAGGTAATCATAGAAGTGAGTCAAGAATAGTCACAACAATCCAATAATTCCTTACACAATCCTACAACAATAATCAAATAATAATATAATCGAGGCCCCATAAACTCAACAGGTACAAACAACAACCAATATAACATGATCGAACCCCCTAAACTTAACAAGTCAATCTATATACCCTATTGGGAATAATTTGACCCCATAGGAAATTTGTATAACTGTCTATCCCGTTGGATATCACTACTAAAAAAAATAGTGGAAACTAACATAAAAATATCGACCTCCATCGAAGTTAGTAAAAATTGATCTATGATTCGTTTTTTTTTACGTTTTGAAGAGTCCGACCTCTGAAAGTCAATTTCTTTAATTAAAAATATGTTAAAATTTTGAATTTTGACCTCATTAGGTTGGAAAAAAAGTTTAAAAAAATAAATACAATCTAGAAAGTTCAGTTTAATTTAGGTGGATGTATTTTTACGAGAGGTAATTAATGACGACTTACTTAATCTTTAATTCTTCCGTTACATATATTTTTTTGAATTATATGTCTAACGTAAAATTATGCATAATTATTGACAAGTGTACAAGGGTGTTAAAAATTTGCACACTCTATGTTTGAAAAAAAAAAAGGTTTTTATTTGTATAGATGGTAAATATTATGCTATAACATTTTATTTTATTTTTGAAATAATCACTGCATAGAATTATGATCTCAATCTGATTAAGTTTGAGCGGGTTAATAATCTATTTAATAATTTTATTAACTCAATTTATTTTAATCAACTGAATTTACTTCATTTAAAAGCTAGGCTGACATACTATCCAAATTGATGTTTTGCTACATAAATCTTATTTTCATCCTTCTTGCGATATATAGTATGAAATTTGTGTTCCTTACAAATATTCCAATACCCTAACGTACGTTTTTCAACGAAATTTAATTTGTCAAATACAAAGTTTAGACCGTTTATTAGTTGTATAACTGCTGGATAATTTGACTCATACATATTAATTACTATAACATTTAACACGTTACATGCGATCAATTAGTGGCACTAAACGTACGTAACAGGGCACAGGTCATGTGTAGCCGTTATATGTATTTGGTTTAATCATTCACCTATTGAACGAGAGTTTCATGTGACAAAGTAAAAATGAATAATATATTTTATTTAGAGATTTAAATTATACTATGTTTTAATTGTGCACGTGAATTCATGAGCCTCCTCATTAATTAGATATTTCCTAATTCAAATTTTGAAAAAGTTTCAGCATTGATATTACCAATTTTAATTATACACTCAATTAATAAAATTATCTATGCCTTGTGCGTGAATTTAATATCACGGAATTTATAAAATATTACTTAAAATTTATCAATCATTAAAACTAGAACACTATATTATCTTACGTAATTACGTGGTAACAAACATTAATAATGTAAAGAAAGATGATATAAGGAAATTATTCCCCTCTAGTACCCGAAGGAATAGATCCTCTCAGGATAGAACGATTCTATTCACAATTGTATTGATACATAAACAATGGTGTCAGTGAGTCACTCAACAGGAGCAAAGTACATGAATATTAAATTATGCAGAAGAAGTAGTTCAGAATTTTTGTTATTTTAAAATGAGAGGAAATTCCTCTATTTATAGACAACAAAGGTAGTGTGAACAAATGTTTATTGTGCCTTGTCGAAAATGTAGCACCCCAGAAAATTTTTGAGCTAAGACACGAACTGTTCTTCGTAGTGAGTGAGCATTTTACAAGGAATTTAAAATTTCTTGAGTATTAAGGTCACTAGATGTAGCACCTTGAGTTCCAAGAAGAACTAAAGAGAGTTCATTCAAGTCATTCATAAGTTTTCTTAAGTTTTAGGTCAACTTCAAACGACCATAACTCCTAGTAAAAGATGTTAGGTGAGCTACAAGATATAAATTTAAAGCCCTTCGAGTCCTCTTTCCAACTCCACCTAGTTTGCTAAATTCCGAGCTCTGAGTAAAAAGTTATGACTGATTTACTAATGACGCGCAAACCTGGCAGCAGCTCTGCGATGGCTCTGCGTTACGGAGCCAATACGGACCTCACTGCCTGGTGAAAAATTATTCCGACACCCAGCTCGTTTTAATTATTTCTTTAAGGGTATTTTAGTCCTAAAAACCCTTAGGAGGTCATCTAAATTGCCCTAAACATGTAGAAAAATCAGTTTTCTTAAATCTAAACCCTCTCATTCACTCCAAAGATTCTACGCTCAAGAAATTCAAGAAAAAAACTAAGGCTAGGGTTCTTCTTCAAAGGTTTTCCTTCAAGTTGCTTCACGAGGATAATTCTTTCAGGTATGTAAGCTTCCATAGTGTTGGATTTGTTCACCCACACACCAATCATGTAAATTTCAGCGTTAAGTTCATTCTAGAAAGTTGAAAATCTGATGTTATCGATATATGTTCTTGAATTTGCTTTCATTCTTGAATTGGGCTGAGATTTAGGAGTTCTTGAGATTATTGTTTCGATTTATAGAGTACTTTTGAGTTAGATTCTTGTGTACATGTGATGGTTATCTGAATCTAAAGAAAAGTTGAGAAAAAGAATCGAATTTAGACGAATTGGGGTTAGAAAACGAAGAAGAGAAAAGTCGGGCAAATCTGGCACTTGGCTCTCCGTCACGGACCTGCCTCCCCATTTCATAAAGTTGTCTTCGCGTCACGGACCTCTCTGGCTCAAAAGTTATTTCGCGACCAATTATTTTAATGCGTCTCCGCGTCGCGGACTAGCTTCCAAGTAGTGGATTTTTTTATCTTTTCTCATGTTTAGCTATTTAAAATTAATCCTAAACATCATGAGATCTTTCCTATCACAGATCACAACCTTGAATCCATAATTCGAGTTCAAGGTAGAGTTAAGAGTTAAGTTTTTTAGAATTCTTTCGAACATTCTAAGAAAGTCCTTTAAGTCCCTTTGAGGAGTCTTCAACAATTTCTAATAACTTGTTTCAAGACTCGAGCAAGTGAGTACGAGTGAGGAGAATGTATTCATGAGTCTACTTTATCATTACAAGATCCTTCATACCATGAAGCATAACTCTTGAATTCATAATTCACATTCGAGAGAGAGTTAAGAATAGAGTTCAAGAAAGCCTTTGAGTTCAATTGTGAATCCTTGAGATCAACTATTGATTTGAACTAAGTTTCGAGGAAGTAAGTCAAAGAATGAAAAGAGTCGTATACATGAGTTCCATATTGTTTTGTAGATCATCGAGTCGAGTTGTTTCATGCCCATAACTCTGCATAAACGTCGTAAGTTGAGTATCCTTCAGAGAAGTGGTATCTTCAAGTTCTAAGCCTTTAAGTGTTGAGTTCCTAATCCCTTTTGAGAAGTATCTTTGAGTCCTTGAGTTGAATATTTCATGCTCATAATTCCGCATGAACATTATAAGTCGAACAGTCTTGAGATTAGAAGTAATTTGAGTCCTTGAGTTGAGTAGTTCATGCTCATAATTCCGCATGAACCCTCTGAGTTGAGCATTCTTGAAATGAGTAGTATTAGAGAAGTTCTTGAGTCCCAGGTATTGAGATCTATGTATGATTATTGAAAACCTTGCATCGAGTCGTTCACATCCATAATTCGGCATTAACTATATTTTAAGAAGTCTTTTACAAATGTTTTAACTTTGTTTTGAGACTTAAGTTTTGAAGTTCAGTAAAGAGTAAAGTTGAAGTTCATTTCTTCAAAAGTATATGGGGACTATGTATTCCCAAAAAGAGTTTAAAATGTTTTCACATTTAAATAAGAACGGAAACTGAGATTTTCAAGATAACCTTTGAGCTAAGTTTTTGCGCACTAATCTCAAATCACAGAAGAAGTATGT
The DNA here is from genome assembly GCA_036250505.1 of Solanum acaule. Taxonomy (NCBI): domain Eukaryota; kingdom Viridiplantae; phylum Streptophyta; class Magnoliopsida; order Solanales; family Solanaceae; genus Solanum; species Solanum acaule. The sequence goes on from JAJOOR010015295.1 coordinate 11,371, forward strand.
TTTTAAACACAAAGAGCTAATCTAATATAATATTTTTGGGAGTAGTATTGAGCACCGATGGGGAAGAGTTCATACAACTATCAGCCCCCTTAAACCATGTAGTCATCATGGGTAGAAAGGGGTCATACTTTTTAGATGAATCTTTTTCGCATAGACTAGTGGATCCACTTAGTAATTCAGGTCCTATACCTTTGGCCGGGTATAGGATGCGTTGGCAGCGTGTTGAAGATCGTTGTATCATCACAATAACTCTTATGTGATGGTTATCGGTTAGAGAAACTCCCACAACAGTATTTGCATGGTTCCTCAAGGGGTTCTGCTTAGTATGAATGGGGGTATGGGACTTTATTCATGCATTGCACTAGTAGACTTTGAGAGGGAGCATGATATGTCTTTTATGATATTATGATTATGAGTTAACATCATGTTTTAAACAGTTTTCTTTTTTCTTTATATTGTACTTGTTTTAAATTGTTTTATATTGAAATAAGTTCAGTTATGTTGAGTTGAGTTGAGTCAGGTAAGTTCTTCAGATTCTTTCAAGCCTATGTTTCCTTTTTATCAAAGTTCAAGCTTATGTTTATGCTTTAGAATTTCCCTTACATGCTCGTACATTCCACGTACTGAGCCATTTGGCCTGCATCTTCTCATGATGCAGACACAGGTATTCAGGATCATCAACAAGAGTTTCGTTGATACATCCGAGAGTTTGAGTTAGCTATGGCGAGCCTCCTTGTTTTTGGAGGATTTCATTTACCTTTCAGTTTAGTCAGGATGTCGTGGATCTTCTCCCGACTTCCATCTTTATCAGTTAGAGGCTTCATAAATAGTCAGTATAGTTAAGAAGTCTGTATTATTCATTTATTGTTATTAAATGTTTTAAAGACTTAAGTTGCCTATTTTATGGCGAGTTGAATATATTATTTTTATTCTAAGTTTTTCATTTGAGTTAAAGTTGTACAAAGTTGGGTTATTGAATTTTATTTCAATTTTTAAGCTTTGTATGCTTGAATCAATTTTCCGCTTGTAGTCAGCCAGGATGAGGGTTTGCTTGGGGACCAGCAATGGTCTTCGAGTGCCGGCCATGTCCAAGGTGTAGGCTCGGATCGTGACAGAAAAGGTCACAACTTTTTTGAAAAGTTACAACTCTTCAGAAAAGTCGCAACTCTTCATAAAAGTCACAACTTATCATGAAAGAAGAAGACTTGTTTTGGAAATAAATCAATTAAAAGGGAATCATGGTTTGTGGTGGCACCACGGATGCGGGCCTATGGTTCTCTTTTATTTATATATATGATATATGATATGATATGATATGATTTCAATTAGAGCAATCTTGTAGTTTTATATTTATTGAGGTTAATTCATATAATTAGAAGACGTGACATATTTTATACGGTTAACTACTTAACTCATCTACATAACGATTACTTAAAAAAAAAAAAATACTCAGAACACTTAAATTTGAGTTGGGAGTTATGCATACTTTTTTATGTATTCAACTATCAATAGATATAAACCACAGTTCGAAGATATAAATGAGATATACTGACCAATTTAAAGGATCATCAATGTATTAATTCCGCTTAAAAGCATATTTAGATGTAAGTGCGACAATTTATTCCACGTTAAAAAAGATACAGAGTTTGTAAATTTCACGTAATTCTTTTTATAGAATTATTATATATAGAGTCAAAACTTCAAATCGAAATTCGTAGAATATTACTATAATATACTCATATATAGTTGGAAATATATATGCTGTATGGCTTGTTTCCATCACAACTTTTTTACACGTCTGCCAATCCTACTATATAATTTTGATGTGTATAAAGTATACTAAGATACTAACTGCAGCGGAGGCAGAAATTTTGTGAAGGATATGTAAAAAAAATTCTTGAGTGTGTTAAGGACGAGAAAAATTAAATATATATGTATAATATTACATATTTAACGTGTGTACACCACCTAATTTCTTAACAAAGGATGTACACTAGATCATCATTCACTTAAGATGGCTCCGCCAATGAGTACTAATTAAATCATGATATATTTAAATATCTCCTAGACCCAAATCCTCAAATAAAGTACTCCGTCCTTCTTTTCATTTTTTCATGAGAATCAATAAATAAAATGGTAATTTTATTATAGGGAAAAAGGACAAATATATCCCCGAACTATCATAAATGGTATGCAGATACCCTCCGTCATACTATTGGGACATTGATGCCCTTGCCATCCAAAAACTAGAGCATATATATATGCCATTCACTCTAACGGAAGACTACATAAGGACACGTGACACAATCTTATCCGTCGATCCAATATTTAATAAATGTCGGGTCGGTGGATAAGATTATGACACGTGTATGTCTGTTAGTATAAAGGGTATATATGTTCTAGTTTTTGGACGGTAGGGGCACCAATGTCCCAAAAGTATGACGGAGGGTATCTGCATACCATTTATGATAGTTCGGAAGTATATTTGTCCTTTCTTCCTTTATTATATTACTTTAAATTATACAAGTCATCTCACACATTGAAAAATGAATTGAAAATGATTAGTACTAGAATTAATAATAAGAGTAAAATAGATATAAAACAATTATATAAATATATTTTTTGGTTTTCAAATTATAAACATTTATTTTTAGTATAGTGGACACACTACAAAAAATAAAAGATTTAATAGAAATTATTTCACGGTAATAATATAATTGTCATTTGTCGCTATATTATATTTAACGATAATAATAAATATATGTGTTTACAACCAACATTCTATATGAATATTGCTAAAAGACTTTGACGACTTTGAATATAATAACATCAACTCAATTGCCACTAAATATTTCTGCGACTAAATATCTCTTTTGTTACCCTAACAAGTAAAAATGGACCAATAGAGTATATGATTCTGAAATTCATTTGTTCTTATACATAGCAAAAAGTCAAATGATTTGTAGGGTTTTGTTTTAAAGCATCCATTAATTGTACTAAAAAGATAACTAAAGTTGAATTTCTTATTATAATCATTTGCTTTCCTATGGATTTGATGGTAGCATTTATTCGTTTACTGTTATTTTGAATCTTATTCCCTTATAAATTGTATTTGAACCTAATTTATAGTTCAAAAAAGGATAAATTATTTGTGGTGTTGTCGAACATTTAAAAACAGTATTAATACCCTTTTAAAGGTAATAAAAATATTAAGTTATTTTTAAAAAGTATTGGCATTACAAGCCTTTTTATATGAAGTCATCCCAAAAAACAAAGTTTATGAAAAATATTTAATTTAATTTTATATTATATGATTCCTTTGATTGATCCAAATAGATGAGATGACCTATATTGTTTCCTTTAAAAAATTGAAAGAAAATGAAGTCATTCCCCACAAGAAAATAAAATAATCTAATTAATCAAAATAAAACAAAACAGTCTCGACCACAATCATTTTCTTATTCATATTTAATTAAAGTAATTTAACTTTTTTTCGTATCACTAATTAATAATCCTCAATACGTTTTTTCCACCTCCAAAAGCTACCTGTCGTGATAATTAGATATTTGTGTTTAAAGCTATACTGTTTAGACTCATTAAAATTATTAACAAATATATATTGAACACTTTTAAAATAGTATAATTTTAAAAAAAATTGGGCATTTTAAAATAATAAACATTCAATAAAATAATTAAGATATTTTCATTGAGCATAGTTACTCTCTATTGATATGCAGATAGTATAAAGATTCAATAAAATAATTAAGATGCACATAAAATGACTAGACAAAGGTAGTCATTATAATAATAATAAGAAAAAAAGAATGGCACTTGAAGTTTCCAATTTGCCTAGCTTTTTCAAGAAAATCTAAAATTAACTATGAAATTTATCAATAATTCATCGCTAAATAGCTTCTAGTTAATTAAATTTTTATATAATTCATAGCTGATACATAGCTAAATGATCAGATTAACATGATTTTTTTTTTATTGTTTAGCAACAATTTTTTGTTCGTCGCTAATTCCTTATTTTCTTACTATATATAGTAGACTGAATTATTCTAGATTAAACTAGTTAAAATAATAAATATCTGAATAAAAGTAATTGAGATACTCATATACTTTACCAAGGTGGAGCCATCTTAGGCGAAGGGTGGTCAGGTATATACTCTTCGCCAAAAAATATATGATATACAAAAATTAAATATTAGTTAATAGGAGTGTATATTTAATTTTGTACATTCTTAATATAATTGAGAAGAAAATTTACACATCATTTGTTAAATTTCTAGTTCCGTCGCTGTTTGTTAAAAGGGAGAATGAATGGCAGTGTCCAAAGAGGCTTTAGAGAAATACTTTTTAGATGAGCTATATTGAGTTGTCTGTTTCATGCCCACACCCATAATAAACACTAAATCTTCAATTCTTCATCAACTCTTCCCCATCCACTACTTTTTTCCTCTCCTATAAATGGTACCTCTTTGGTATCCCACTTATGATATACGAGGATTCAGAATTTTCATTAATGAGTTTAAAAAATAAAAATATAATATTAAAGATTATGAATATCTCAATTATTAAATTAACCTCTAATCTTATGTTTAAGAGGTTTAAAATCTATATATATACATTTAAAAAAAATTAAAGTTACTCTTTATATATCGTGCAATTTTTTATTAGGTGAACTCTCTCGGTGCCTTCTAGATCCGCCCTGCTAGCACACAAATCTGAAAGATACAAAAAGGAAAAGTAAACATATAAGGCTAAACAATATCACAGGAGTATCTTTTATGCTTTCTTGATCACTTTTTAAATTTTACGTATCTTTTTTGTTAATTGAGATCTTAAATTTTATGTTTTTGTAAAACTTGCCTTTAACTTTTGAGCTAACGTAAAAAAAAATTGGAGCGAAATAATTAGTGAAATTTCATATAACCATTACATTTTGCTTGAGATTTTGCATCATCATTGTAAAGACGATTCAATTTTGAGCTAGTAAGGTAACTATGGTCTATAAAAAAAACAAAATATAAGCTCATACACTCCTTTATTATTTGTTAGAAAACGTAGAATTATTCATAGAATTAGAGTAAGATAAATAATAATATGAAAAATTACACCCTATAAGTAAATTTTCTTGATTTTTTTTTTATTAAACTTGATATTTTGTCTAATAGGACAAGTGAGGATAAAAGTTCAAGATCATCCATTTTCAAGAATATTCCAATAAATCACCCAAAAATATCTATGTTATTAGTTGAAATAAAATACCTTCGATATATGTACCCATTGGACCGACATTCTAAGTAAATTAAGACTTAAAACATTCAAATAAAAAAATCTAACCAAGACAAGATTTTCTCCAATCAAAATATTAAAATACTTATATATAGCTAGGTACCTAATTAGTCTATTGTTCAACTCTTTACTCCCTATTAAGCAACATTATTGGTCCCAATAGCCAATTAATTATTCAAATACAACAAAATCATAAAAGTAAAAGTTAACTATAGGACACCAAAATATAGGAAAACACCTTAATAATATAAAATATGAACCACTAGTATTGGTGAGCAACTCAAAGCAAAATGTTATTTTGTATTAGAGCCTGAAATTATGGAACAACATTTTTGTATGGGACACCATGATATTCCTTTTAGCCTTGAGAAAAGCAACTAAACAACAAGAAGAGAGTCCCTAGCTCCTTAAAAAAACTTGTTTTCTTACTTTTGTTTATGGAACATCATCAAACTTGTCCTTGATCATCTCATTAACCAAAAGGACATTTTGTTCATCATCACTAGTGTCATCTCTATGACCCATCATCTCCAAGTTGGTTAGTCGCTTCGCTTTCAACGCCTCGCCTTCCCAATCTGTGCAGCAATGGACAGTATATAGAATTGAGATAGCACAGGCTGCTTGAGCTGATAACAGACCATACCATAGACCACTAAAACCAACTTTTAGCCAGAAGGCTAAGCATAATGCTACCGGAGTGCCAACGAAGTAAAACGAGCCGAGGTTGATCCGGGCACCTATAACCGGCTGAGCTGTTCCACGGAGTATTCCACAACCGGTGGTCTGAGGACAGTTACCGAGCTCACACAAACCTATTATTGGTAAAACTGATGCCACAAGTGCTTGAAGCATCTCATCTTTTGTAAATAGGCCTCCCCATTTGTTCCTGAAGATCACCGTCCATATAACGTTTATGAATCCAATGACAAACGCACAAGCTAATGCAACTACTGCAGCTAACTTCGCTTTGTATGGTTTCCCAGATCCTAACTCGTTCCCGACCTGAATTGGAAGTTAAATTAGTACAACATTACAGAACTGATCTCGCTTCTTTTTTTAACAAAAAGGTAACTCGGCAACATCAATACACGAAAATGGTATAACATTAAAAATTAGGATGGAAGTAAAATGCCAACCATATAAAATATGCAAAGAGATACACAACTATTTAGGCATGAAATCTTTGGTCAACTCTAGTTGGTTAAATGGTGATGTCATCTATTAGCCAATAGATAGGGGAAGTTGTGCATAAGAGGAAGCAACAGGGCGTAGATGTGGCGGCTAGCACGATATCCATAACCATTCACTGAATCGGACGGATAGGGATGTACATAAAGTATGATGTGATCAAGTAACTGACAAAAAACATACAATCTTTAGGAAGATTATGTGATACCAGACAGGACAAAAGTTTCTGTTTTTGTCCAGTTTATGTTATAGTTATAATAGAAGCCACTCTGTCTCTTTGGTATTTTAGTTACTATATGAAATCAAGAACCAATATTTCCATAACAACAGGTCTCATGTATATAATTGATGAAAAGGCTAAAAAGAGGATATGGAGTTCATATATCATATAGAATCAAGCACTCTAATCCAAGAATCACATAAGGGCCAAATCATAACAGGACAACAAACTTAAGTTCACTGTGGGGTTCCTTACATATCAATATGCACAAAATGTCGACACATTTCATTACCTTTTAGGATCTTATATCACCAAACTACCCAATTAAATGTTCTTAACTACAGTAAATACCAAAAGATGAGCAGTCACTTGGAATAATGAATGGCAAAAGTATAAATGGCCTAACTGCTTTCCACTTCTAAAGCACTTGTTTAATCATTAAAAAAGGATTTAGGAGAACTAACCAACAAGCATTTGCAATGTATTTGACTCAAAGAGGTCAAATCATCAATCAAATTAAAGCAAGTTGTTCCCTTAACCCCCAATTAATCAGACTCACATCTTTTCACAATAAAATATGTCAAGTTGACAACAACATTCACAAGCACCAATATGTTACACCTCAATGATCAAAGAGACAAGTTACGGAAAATTGGAACATATCCATTCATTAGTATTTGTCAGCAACCATTACAAAGATCATTATCAACTAACCATCACTTTATTTATGCTAGAATAAATAATTGCAGTAGTAGGAATATGGCTGTATCATCCATCCATAGGTTAAAGAACACAAACACGGATTTTTTTGTATTTGCGAGAGCTCAGCAGATTTCATGACTAGACAGGTTTGTCACGAAATTGCATAATTATCGGCTCCTTTTTCATTTCAGAGCAGACACAGCTTATTGACTTGGTTGAGTCAGACTCCCCAGAGAAGTGGTCCAGGGTCAGTCTTTGGATGTGTTGGTATGTCACATATCTAAAGCAATTTCCCTTAATTACGTGCTAGGCTTAACCGCAAGTTCTAAGAGTATTTTTGGTATGTGCTAAAAGTTAAACTCCATGTTTAATCAAACACGATAAAAAAGCAGTACCATAAACAAACAAACTGTAATGTTTAAATGAAAGTTCTTATCATGTTAACAGCATTAAGTGTGTATCATATGATGCACCGTGCACGTAATCAAAGCAATCACAGTTTTATGGAAACTTACCCTAGCAGATACACAGCCAGCCAAGGCCATGGGAACAGTGTACATAAGGCTAGTGGTCTGTATCATAATCCCGGTAGCAGCCACAGCAAGCCTTGGATTAGGCAAATATCCAGCAAGAACAGTTACAATCTCATACCACCACCATTCTAAACAGATCCCTATACAACTAGGAACTGCCAACTTCAGCAGTGGCCCCAATCCACCACAAATCCCTCCAATCCCATCCGTCCATCTCCACTCCCACCTCCCATAAACATAGACATACCCCATCATCAGCACCATCATATGCAGATTAGTCAGCACTGAAGCCATAGCAACTCCTGGAACTCCTAGCCCCATCACCACAACCAAAAAATAGTTCAAGGGCACATGAAAGAGCACTGCCACAAAAGTACACCACATCTGAGGCTTAGTCACCCCCTGTGACCTCAGATACACCCTCAGAGGCTGTAACAAAGTGTTTGTTGCAAGATCAGGGAGTGAATAGATACAGTAAGTTGCAGCCATTGCTGTTATTTCCTTGTCTTGACGCATGAAAAGCATGATTCCCTCCAGATTAATCCACAAAAGACTTATTGGAATGATAGCCAACAAAAGTATGCAAATCATACGTTGTAGAGACTGTGAAAGCAAGTCCCAGTTCTTGCTTCCATAAGCTTGGCTACAAACAGGCTCAAGACC
>JAJOOR010015296.1:0-18911 GCA_036250505.1 Solanum acaule
TACCGTATCTCCTTTTATTAATTAGTTATATTATATTAATTATTATTATACTAAATTTTAAAGGTCATAAGAAATTATGAAGTCAAAAGTTAAAAAATGAAAATAATTATAAGAAAATATTACATTTATTTGACACATATATAAAAACATGTGCATGAATAAATCCTTTTACTATATAAAACTTTTCCACTTCTCTTGGTTAATTAATTCAAATAACTTAATAATAGTATTTCACCTCATGAAAACGTGTACCTTTTGGAATCCTAATCAAGTACTTCCTCCATCCACTTTTATTTTTCATGTTGGTTTTCGAATGTCAATTTGACTATAATTTTCATAGATTACATTAATTAGATATAATAAACAAAAAAAATAGATATTCAAAAACTATACGAAAAGTAATATAAATTGCAATTTTTTGCATATCAATATGATGAAAAAATACATCATAAAATGTTAGTTAAATTTTTTATAGTTTGACTCTAAAAAATGAAACTATGACAATTAAAAGTGGACAGAGACAGTAATAAGTATATCATGCCTTGGAAAAAACAATGAGTTGTATTTGAAGTACTGTTGTTAAGTGATTCAGATATTTCTTATTTACTATTAATATATTTAAAACTTTTCACATAAATATTATTTGTACTATTATATTTTCTTATTTTATTTACTATTTTTCCCCTTTGTTTGCTTTAAATACTTATCTTCATTATTCATATATATATATATATATAATTACCTATTCAATTGCTACTCTTAATATTCATAACTCTTCTGATGTTCATAACCTCTAAATATGACCCCTATCCAAATGCTTGTATATCATTATTGTACTATTTGATTCATGTTTTTGTTTGACTCGATAAATAAAGTCTCTTGAATTTTAATTCGTTATGGGAGAAGATAAAGATAAGAACTAAGAAAATTATGCGTTAATTTTGTATTTATTTTTCTATCTATATTATTATATGACTTTAGTCTTAAGATCGGATACGTTGCATTTTTTCAATTTTTATTTCATTGTCTTTCTCTATATTAGACTTCTTTAATTTAATCTTATATGATTTTTTTTATTTTTGGAAGTTTGTATTTTTATTTGGCCTCAAATTAGTCATTTATGACTTCATTAGAATTTTATTACTATTAACCAAAGTTCGAGTTTGGAGTTGGTAGTTTAAAAGAAATACATTTAAACACTAAAATGCGCATTCATTTTGTATTTAATTTCTTGTCCCACTTTTAAATATTTATTTATAACTATTGAATTTTATTATTTATTACACACATGCTTTTATAGAATTATAATTGTTCTAAAGATTTTTAAAAAAATATATGGGACACACGACTCAATTCCTACTAAAACTTAAATATAGAATTTGCAAGAGAACTTTCCTAGCAACCTATCAATTTGGCTAGGCATCTTTCCTATCTAAAACATAGCTAGGCATAGCTACGAAATATTTTCCTAGTTAAACCAAAATCCTTAAAGAGAGAAAAATTGCGCCAGATTAGATTTCCTTCTAAAAAATTGGCGCCAATTTCGGTTTCCCGCCAAAATTTAGCTATAGAATTTGCTTGGAATGTTCCCAAGCAATGTATTAGCTAGGGATTGTGCGTAGCTAATTCCTAGCTATTATTTAACTAAATTTCCAGACTAAAAAGTTTACTAGGAAACAAGACATTTCTAGCTAAATCCGACACTAATGCCTTGATTAGCTAGGAATATTAGTTCTCTAGCTGAAATCCGTAGCTAATAGCATGTTTTCTTGTAGTGTATGGTTCTTACTTTAGGTTTTGAAGTTTTGTATAGTGTGAAGTTGTGAACTCAAAGTCACTGTGAAGTGTATATAGAAGGTTAAAGGGCAAAGACAATAACTAGTAAAGTATTGAGATTATTATTTTAATATTTATGTATGGGTAAAGTAGTAAATTACTACGGTCTTAATGAGTTATCGGTTTTACCCAATAATCAATATTTAAAAATTAAAACCGAACCAATAACTTGATAATGTTTTTTATAAAACCATTAAAAATCATTAATCCAATAACCACAAACCAAAAACACTTTTTTCGATTTAGTTTATCGATTGGTTCAATTTTTGTACACCCTTAGTTAGACGAGTTTGTCAACTTTTATATTCAGATGTTCTCAAACACTATCATTATTATTATTTAGATTTTTTTTTTCAGACTTTAGATAAAGTTGTTGAGATGGTTTTGTTATGTATAAACTATTTTGATGTTCTTATTTAATAAAGCTTCTGCATAAATTTGTTCAGTCCTCCGTACTACTAAGCTAGACCAAAGGTCGCTTGTGACCAACAATGACTCTGAGTGCCGGCCATGCTCAGGGTGTAGGCTCGAAACGTGACAATGAGATACAATGTAAGTATATTTTAGGTATTGTAATGTTTTAGCTGTTTATCATTAACAATGATGTTTTATGAGTATTGCGTATTTCTTGTGTTTTAGTTATTTGTAATTAACAATAATGATGTTTTATGAGTATTGACTATGTTGTGTTCGAATGTATATTTATATGAGAAAAATATAAAATAATCATTATAATTTTATAACAAGGAAAAATATAAATTTTCATCTAATTATATTTGTTAAAATTTAACATTAAAAAAGGGAAAATTTGGTCATTAAAGTTGTTATTGTCAAGAATAACATACAATTAACGACCAAATTACTAGTTATTTTTGATATTTTTAATGACCAAAATGGTAGTTAGCGAAGGAAAAAATTGGTCTCTAAAGGAAGTATAGAGATCAAATTTGTTGTTGTCGCTAAAGGGTCTTTAACGACGAGATCAAAATCATGTTGTGAATCCATTCTACATTGAAGAAAAAATCGAATATTCATTGATCAAATCATTCACTCCATGGTCTGATAGATCTTTTGAAGAACTTTAGCGACCGAACACGATTAGATTTTTTTCGGTCGTAATTGAACTGTAACAACCGGATTTGAACATTTAGCGATCGAATTTTCTCTTGCTAAAAGCCTTTTTTCTTGTAGTAAAGGAAGCTAAAACGAACAAAATATTACCTATTGCAGCGCAACAATTTGAAACGATGAGAAGAGTTTCGTTGGGAAAAACCTAAGAATGAACTTAAAGTTTTTGAACTTTTTTCGAGTAAAAATCTCTCGTTTTAGATGAAAATAATGTGTATTTTAGATGATAAATTCAATTATTTTTAGATGAGACATTTGCGCTTAATAATGACCCAAAAGAAGGGTACTTCTAGGGAGATTTTTGAATCGATTTTGGGGGGAAAATGGAATCAGAGAAATTTCAAAATCCTTAATGGTTAAGGATTAAGGTGACTGAAACCGCACAATCTCGTACGAATTTGAGTGAAAAACTAAAATGAAAACCTGTAAATTTGAAGAAAAATATTGGATATTAGAGTGAATTGAGATCATAATTTGTCTGGGCCAAAATTGTTGAGTATGAAAATTGGTCTCGAAAGAGGCAGAGGATGTGGTCAATTTTGAAATAAAAGAATGACAAAGGGGTTACAATTTTTGTCAAATTGAATGACCAATTGCATTAAGGATTCTTCTGCAAATCTCATATCATTACTAATGCAAATTAAGTATTCTTATTTTGTGGATTTTGATGCTACATCACGTATAAAATACTCCTTTTGTCTTCTGGATAATTATGTTTTTCACCCTAAGTATTTAGTTTAGGTCTTATGGCTTGATGTGATCTAAAAATCGAGTATAGTCACTTTTTGTAACTACAATACAAAGAGTAAAATCAGAATTACAAAAATCTATATTTTCTATTTTTGTGAGTTCTAAACACTTAGATCTCAAGCTAGTCCACTTTCAAATAGAGTAATTGTGGTTCTAAGTATGGATGTGAATTATGATGAAGATTTGAAGCACATGTTCAATATTTATGCAAATCACAGAAGTATACATATTATTCTTTACAGTGTTGAGATGGTTCCTTCTCCCCAACAAGTACGTGATGACTCAAATGGAGATTTTGACAATTTGACTCCTAAAGAATCAATGAACATGAATAACGCTACAAAATGGGTTATATCGGCTGAAAAAGATTGTAATGATGATTTACTTTTTAAAGTATTTGTTAAATGAGTTTTTTTTTTTTTAATATGAAGAAATTAATATATAGAATGGTAAAAATATCAAATCTAAATTAATTTATATTTATTTTAAAATAGGTTTAAAGAATGGTTACAAGAAAATGAAAATAAGGGAGGTAGACGTAATATCGTAAATCACAGGGGATGTGAATGTTATAGAGCAAACCCTGAAGGGATGTCTCTGAAATTATCCCTTAATTTTATTTACATATATGAAACAAATGACTAGTAGATATATATAAATTAAATGTGGATTTTTTTTTATACAAAATATAAATTTGTGAATCAATTTTTGTATTAAAAAATCTCATATCATGATTTTGAAGAATTTGAGATTTAATCTGATAATATGAAATCGCATATCCAAACGATAAGAAATCATATGGCCAAACGTCGTAAATGTACATTGTGTATGGGCTAGAAAATTGTAAAGCCCAATAGTTATGAAAGAAAAAAAAACCTAAGTAGGAGCGGAGCGTCTGTCTGTGTCGCAAAAAACCCTTGTAAAACCCTGCGAAGTTTACCGGCCTATACCTGTCGGAAAAAGGAAAAACAATTCCAAGTCTCGCCGGCGTTTTGTCAAGGAAGATGGCACCCAAATTCCAAAGCAAAAAAATTGCACCTAAAACCTCAATGCCTATGCAGCTTGAAGATGAAGTTCCTGACTTTCCTAGAGGTACTTCTTCTTCTATGACAACAAAATTTGTTCTAGTTTATTTGATTTTCGATTTATTGAAGGAAAATATGTACTATTTCCCTATTATGGTTTCTTCAATATATATGGACCTCCAGACGACATTTTTCCACTAATATTGTTTGTTTGTGCTGTTTTTGGGTTTGTAGGTGGGGCAACTTCTTTAAGCAGGAAAGAGTTGGATGAAGTTCGAGCTGAGGTGGATGCAGAGTTTGAGGCTGAAGAAAGACTATTGAAGAAGAGGAAGAAGCAGCACAAGGTGCAAAGGAGTAATACAGAAGATGATTTAGGTTCCCTTTTTGGTGGTGGCATCAATGGAAAATTGCCAAGGTTTGCCAACAGGATCACTTTAAAGGTATGTCTATCAAACATTTTTTCTCTTTTAAAATTACATGTTTACAAGTTCATTTTTATTCACCTGCATTTTGAGTGGTTATCCTAACAACTGGCACCAAACATTTAACAACTTTACTTTCTTATGCATTCAGAATATATCTCCTGGAATGAAGCTCTGGGGAGTAGTTTCTGAAGTAAATCAGAAAGATATTGTTGTCAGTCTCCCAGGAGGCTTGCGGGGGTTAGTTCGAGCATCTGAAGCACTTCCTCCCTTTGTGGACGATGGAGCAAAACTGGTATTGGATCTTCTGACAACTTATTTTCTGATATAGGTTCTGTGAATTGTATTATTAATGAATTCCTGAAATCCTTTTTTTTATGAAGTTTCCGAACAACACTTCAACTTTTTTTGTTACTTGTCTTAAAAAACACTTCCAGCTTTTTTGTTCAAAGCTTATTTTAACCGTTTGGCAAGCTGGAAGGAATTTGAATTATTATGTAGTGTATGGTGTATCAATATCTTCAATTTATCTATTAAATATAAGGGAGGATAAAAGAAGGTGAGATACGGAAACCAACCCAAAGTGATATTCCAGCACTAGTTCAAGCTTATTGACTAAAATGCTGTTGAAGTCAATAATTGTTCTAACTAATGCTCTCTATGCTTACTTAAAAAAATTTCTAAGTAAATAATCTCTCTTTTATATGCCCCACTGAATAGTGTCTGAACTAAAAGTCCTGAACTTATGTGATAATTGTTCATGTGTATAACATTGAATTTCTGAACCCACACTAGAAATACTTTTCCCCCCTCTATTGAGAAAACGAAAAGCAACAAAGAAAACAAGTGAAACTCAAATATTTAGGTGTGAATAAACTTCAGGAACTTTGAGAATTTTAGTTCATACTTTATGATTTTTTGATTTGTTCTCATCCCTCAAATTTTTGGGTTGTTATTTTGCGAAGTTTCTTTTTACACTTTTGTACTTTTTCTTTGATAACAGAGAAGTCTTCGAGAACTAGTGGTTCAGAGTTATTGCAAGTAGCATAATATCGGTCTTTCTAGCAAAAGTTGCTATGAGTCTGTGGTGGCATTTTAGTCAACAAAGCCAAACTAGTGTTGAAACGTCATGCCATGGTTTGTGAATATTCTCTCATTTGAAGAAATGCACTAGAACTTAGAAGCACGTAGAGATGATAAACTGAAAGATCGGCTGAGATGGTTAGGTTATGTCCTATGTCCATCTATAGATGCATTAGTCGATAGGTCTGAATCCATGGTGCAAGTTGTTAAATGGGGAAGGGGTAGGCCTAAAGTCACATTTACAGAATTTGTCTCAGAAAACCTACAATTTTTTGGAATTCATGCAGATTTGCAAAATATAGGGTAAAATGGAAGAAAAGATTTGTATAGGCAATAACAGTGAGTTGTGGTTAACGTATAGTTCTTTAGGAGGAGCCTTCAAGTCTTGTTAGAGATTAATATGACAGTAGAATATCTAGAGAATGTCTTTTGGCAGGGAATCTGAACTTCTAAACATTGAGTTAGTACTGATCTAAATGAAGCATTATGGTTAATATGATTCATTTTGTGGACTCCAACTTGCGTGGCATTGAGATATAATTGTTTTTGTAGAAGAAATGCGTTATAAGTTATACAATCATCAATTGGCTTAAGGTTTTATCCACCCCAGGGTTAAATTAAATGGAAATGTTTTTGAGTCCATGTGTTTATTGTTTCTCAAGGCTTACTAAAAGATATGTCGTTATTGCATCTCAAGAAGATTCTATTGTACCACACCTTTTTAGTTCTTAATGAAACCTTGGTCAGTATTTCAATGGATTCATATCCTTTTAGTTCTTAGCCAATTTCTCGAGGATTACTATTTCACGAGAACCAAGATATAACCCACAACAGAGAGTTCCCAGATATTACTATTGCATAACCTTCCCATAGAAAGGTATTTCATTTAGGCTCAGATATGGATAAACATTGAGTATAGCATGTTTGAAATATGTTGTAGCATGAGAGCTTTGTTCAGTTATTTAAGGGTGAAGGGTTCATATCCTTTTAGTTCTTTGCCAATATCTTAAGAACCATCATGAGAGATGTGGAGTGGTTACGATCTATATGAAAACCAATTGGTCAAGGTTAAAACGATCTTTTCACTTGAACTTGAGTTCTCGGCTATTACTGTGCAGTGTGCACAACATTTTTAGAATAGAAACATCATCTTGTTTAAGGTTAAAAGTGGTTAAACAATGAGCTGTAGTATATTCAGAGTATGTTACACCCACAAGAGTAATTGTTTGGTACAAAAATTGATATTTTGTGGAGAGAAAGAGCTCAACTTTTTGTTTTTTTTACTGTTCATGATCTGGAAAAAGTTGCTAGAAAAATCGTAGAGGCTTATGCCACAAAACAAAAAATGAGGGTAGATCTCCATATGTAACCCCATTACTTGATACATGTAATGTCAACGCTTGAATTGGAAGCTTTTATAGGTTTATACACATACTTGGATTTGTTAGGATTTCCTAAATTGCTGATTTACTGATCTATGCTGGAGGAAAACATTGGTAATCTTTTCTATTATGAGACGATGATATATCATCCGGAGTATGACATCTCTTTAGCAGTGCATAAATTAAATCGAGTCTCTGTCTCTAGCCTTTATGACTTATTAAAGATATATAATCCTCCAAGTTTTCCTTTCACCATAGAGATCTTATCATTGACATAATTTATCTATTTATTTGTTCAATTTTTGAGGTAATAAACAAATTAGACAAATGAATAATAGCTGAAATATCGCATGCAAACAGAGCGCTTGATTTTGTATACATCTTGTATGAGGAGCTTTCCCTTTCAGTTAATTATAACTATTACTTATCAAATATGTGGATAACGCATGTATCAAATAATTCTAGTAAAGGTAAATTCAAGCCAAGGTTCCTTAAATTTTCAACATAGTTTATCATCTCTCTAATAGAAGTAGTTGTTGAAGATATTGCCTATTCTTAATGATTGTGTAATTTTGTTTTTCTAATAGCTTAATTTACCTTTGCAGTCGGAGATGGACACTAATTTTCTTTCTAGTGTATATCACACCGGGCAGCTGGTTTCTTGCATCGTCTTGCACTTGGATGACGATAAGAAAGAAGTAGGGAAGAGAAAGATTTGGCTTTCCTTGCGTCTCTCTTTATTGCACAAGAACTTAACTCTTGACGTTATTCAAGAAGGAATGGTATGTTAATTATCTTATAGTTATCACCATTTTGAGTTATATTTTACTGTGTTGTAGTCTGAATTAGTAGCTTGTTGCAAGATGAGGTTATATTTACCTTTTGCTAAAAAGGAAAAACTGAAAGCTTCATTGTTTCCCCAAGAGAAATAGTCCAGCCTTTTGCTTTAGGTTGATGAGAAAATTAGGAAGTGCTTATCGAAAAACAAAAAAGGAAGGTAGAAATTATACAACAGTCTAATTTGCGTTTCAGATTTTGAGACATAAGATAACAAATACTTGAGAAAAGAGTGAATAAGAAAATTGTTAATTTTCTATTGCGGGTTAAAGCAATAATTGTGTATAACAACCTAGAAATCCACCTTGTGGAAAGGTTAACTCAGAGATCCTAGGTGAACATATGCTATTCAATCTGTCAAGTATGTCTGAATTCGACAAAAAGATTTGGTTATATGAATCCTCTGTAACCATTCTGCAATATCAAACCAAGATCATTCCTATTTTACTTTGCTCATAAATAATTTCCCTTTAAGGCAAATTTTGGGCTCTCTAATGATAAGAGCTTCTTTAAATTTCACACTGACTTTCTGATAAAACTTTTTCCCTTTATTATGACTTTATAGGATATCTCAAACAAAAACGATCTTTTAAAAATATTTTGGCAAGGTTTTTGATGGATCAATTTGGGCGGGTCAAAATAGGTTGAGTTAATAAATAGGTGGGTCATCAACCTGCCCGAACCTGCCCAGATCATGTTTTCATGTGCTAATTTTGTCACCTCTAGTAATCACGTTCTAAAGAATTTATCTTCCTTTAGGTATTTTCCTATTGCAACAAGCATGTCGCGATGTTTTGTGTTAGCCATCCTATAATGATGCTATTTTCTATATATTTATTTAGTATGCCATTCTCTAGTAAAGATTGACAGTTCATACGTAATCATGTTCCAGTGTGGTCCTTATTTGACAAGGGGTCTAATTGGCCGTCCATATAATGTCTTACTTCTACTTATCCTAAAACTTTACCTTGTAAAGTGATTCTCCACTGTTCCATATTTTGATGGACATTCTTGTCACTTTCAATAATTAACACAATATCATTTTCAAAAAAGCATGTACCAACTGAAGTCAAAATGGACATTCACATGCTGCTCTAATTGAAAAGTTCTCTTCCTAAAAAATATCTGCAACTGGTCAGGGGGTGTAGAGCAATGATATTAAGAGTGAATTGTTAGGAATGAACAAAATATGATTAAAAGAATGTACAATTGATAGGACCATTTAAAAAAAAGGAATGTACAGTTAAAACAATACAAAACAAAATAAAAGAATGTATTGTTGGTAGTAGTTTTTTTTTTATTTGGATAAAGTAAGAAATTTTCATTAGAAAAGGGAAAAAAGCTTGCTCGTATACCATTTTAACAAAAGAATGTACAATTGAAACAATACAAAACAAAATGAAGAATGTATGGTTGGTGGTAGTTTTTTTTTGATAAAGTAAGAAATTTCATTAGAAAAGGGCAAAAAAGCTTGCTCGTATACAAGAAGTATACTAGAAGTAGAAAGCCATACACACGAACATGGTTTTCTACAAATAACATACACTTATCTATACATGTAGGAATTCTATAGATGCACCAAAAAGAAATAATGGAAAATAGTTTACTCCTCATGTGTACAAAGTCTTTCTCTACTCACTCAAAAGCTCTTCTATTCCTTTCTCACCATATTATCCACATAAGTGCTAGAGGAGCAACATCCCATTCCATGCATCTTATCTTCCTTCATCTAAATGTCCAACTAAACATTGTTTCTTTCATAGTGTTTGACATCACCCACTCAAGTCTGAACCATCTTAGAGTTTCCCACCATAAACAAGGAGATATCTGACAATGTAGAAGGTGATTCATATCTTCACCTGATTCTTTGCACATGAAACACCAACTGACACAAGTTGTCTTTTTCTTCCTCAAATTCTTTGCCTCCAGGATCACTCCCTTCGTAGCTAGCCAAGTGAAAAAACATAGCTTTCTTGGTACCCTAGGGATCCATGCTGATATATATGGCAAATCACTCTCTTCCCTAGTTAGAAACTTCTCATAATATGACTTCACCAAAAAAATACCATGCCCCTTTGCCCTTCTTCTCCATATATCATGGCTATCCATAATAGCTTTTTGTCGGTGATGCAAATCAAGCAAGTCCTAAAAATTTGTCCAACTCCCATTCTTGCAAATTTCGCCTAAACCTCAAATCCCAAAGCGATTCTCCCCGTGTGCACTCCATAACCATTGAAACAACATTTTTTTTGTCCAGAAATATTTCACACCCCAACCTTGAGAGACGCACCTAGCACTTGACGCCACACCTTATCCTAAGCTGACCCAATCGGACATGTATGCTAGTGATGCACCCCAGTTATACCCATCAAACATGCAATCAAGTATATCTTGGCTTATTAGAAGCTCGGGCCTGTAAGACCACAATCAGAGAATCATGCAACAATTTTCTCAGCTAACCCAACAATTTACAGCAAAATATAAGTAAATACCTATATGGGCCGTTGAGACCACCATGATATCTATAATTACAGAAAAATTGTATATACGAAGGCCGACAAGGCCGTTACATTGATAGTACTAAAGTAATAAGGCTGACAATGTACTAATATACACTTCCAAGCCTGCAAGCCTTTAAAAGTGATATACTTGGCAGGGACAGGGCCCTGACCTACCCATTAGCTATCTACAACAAAAGATTGACAAACCTCTTAATCTGGCAACTCCAAAATTGTTCAAGGGGAATGTCATTTCACAAAATGGGGTGACTTTTTGTCATTAGGAGAAGATACATTATGAATTACATTTTAGAAAATCATTAAACTCTTGCTTAATTTGTTGTTTGGTTGGCATGTTCGAGATAACTTATCGGGATTAATAATTAGTATCAGGATAAGTTATCCCTCCCCTGGATGGTATATAATCTCGGGATAACTTATCCGGAATAAAATAGGTAAAATGACAAAAAATTCCTTTAAACTCTTTTTATATATTACTTTTCACAATCATGTATATTTACATTATTTTTAATACCATGTATGATAACATTCACAACCTTCGCTGCTCCTCATTTTTTCTGATAATTCTTCATATTTTTCTATTAAAAAATTACACTATATAATTGTACTTTTTATTTATGACTTTATTTGACTAATTCCTATGTTTTATTTATTTTTTGATTTCTAATAAATCCTCTCTTACTTTAACAAACTTAAGATGAATGTTATATTTTTAAGCTAAATGAGAAGAAAAAAATTTATTTTTAAATACATACGGTACCATCATGGGAATGCATAATCAAAAAATAAATAAACATACGGTAAATAAGATGAAAGATTTATTTTTAAAAATGAATAAATGTATTCTTTTGTATAATCAATATATGATTGATTAGGCACAAAAAATGCAAAGACAACAAACAAAAGAAAGAAAAATGAAAACAACCTCCCAATTCATGTCTAGAGAATATAACCCAGTGACATTTCAAAAAGAGAAAGGAAAATTCGATAAAGGTGCTACAAAATTGACTAACCAAGTATGTTTCAATAAATAAATCCCTTTTCACCAAAATGAAAATAAAAATAAAGCTTGCAAAAGAGAAAACTAGATAAAGTGAGGGTATTTTTGTAAATGAATAACTTGTTCTTAAAATTTATGCAATGCATATTATTTTGAATACAACAAACCAAACACTTAATAAGAAATAATCTCAATATTACTTATCCCATCATAACTAATCTCAGCATAACTAATCCCATCATAACTAATATTCAAACCAAATGACCCCTAATGCTTTTGCTGAGATGTGGCCTAGTGGGATGGCCAGTTTTCAGGCTTTGTTATGAATGTTGAGTTACCATTTGAAATGTTATAGGGAAATAACCAATACTTCAATGCAAAAATAAAATAAAGTTCGTAGGTTTAAACTTAGAAAGGTTTGATGACAACATATCTTGCATTCTTGTGTAATCTCACAAGTGGTCTGAGGAAGGTGATATGTACGCAACCTTATCCCTACCCTATGAAGGTAGAGAGGCCGTTCTCAATACCCCAGGTGAAGTAAAGAAGATCAAAATCAAGTATGGAAATGAAATACAGTAATGAAGAAGCCATCCTAAAAATAATGGAGAGAGAGAACAATAGCAGCAACAAATAACGTGGTAAACGAAGCAAAAGACCAGGTGAAACAATAGGTAATAATAAAATCAAAAACTTCTAAAGGTTTGAATTCTATGTATCATCCGTTGGTTTTGAACTCATAAATGTTTGAACCCTGTGAATTCTTCATTGGTTTTGAATCTTATGAAGCTTTCCTTGGGTTCTACTTGTTAATCCTTCAAATTCTACTTTCATTTGCTGGAGGTGTTCCATATTTTAGTTGAGGGTATTTTGGTCCAAAATTTTTTCTGTTACAAGAGTGTGGCTAATTTTTGATAGCAGGTATCACAAGTGGCCAGTTACCTATTTCGTCCTCTTCTGGTGAAAACCAGTCAACTATGAAAATAAAAGGATGAAGAATATGCTGCCACTTTCCTTAGCAGGGCGTATTATCCTTGATCCTTATTTTTAAGGTAGCTAAGGTAAAGGTATTTAGGTGACTGAACTAATCATCTATACACACAGGGAATCTTATGTGTGCTCCAGAAATGTACAAAACAAGCAAGTCTGAGAGGGTGTTCTCAGCTCTTGGCAATTTCTTTGTAGAACAACTTCCTGAACTTTATATTACGTAACCTTTACTAGAAGAAAAATGTACATTATCTAATTTTTTGGGCCTAATCAACTTTTGGAACTGGTGTATTATTTTGTATCTGCTAAATTTGTGTTCTTTAAATGTTAAATTCACATTCCTTTACTCGATATTATGCATTTTCCTGAACTCGTGCCTTATCTTTTTTGATGTACAGATTCTTAGTGCATACGTGAAAAGCATGGAAGACCATGGTTATATAATTCATTTTGGGTTGCCTTCCTTCTCAGGATTTATGCCAAAAGAATCAGGTAATCTTCACTTCCACTCAAATACTCCCTTTTGATTCATTCTCTGGCTAACAACAGTATTAGCTGCACCTTGAAGCTAGATATGTAAAATTTAGATATACATATCTATATGCAGATCCCTGAACCTCCTTGCTTTATTAAACTTTACGAGTCTTTAAAGGGACAAGATTTCTATTTCTGTGGCTCTTATGCTGTGTTCATTGGTGCTTGGATGTCATTTCTTGAAAGTGTGTTCTTGATTAAGGTGCATAAAGCTAAAGAATATGCATTTTTCTTTCATGCATTTGTTTGAAGGGAAAAAGAAATTGCTTGTAGGAAGAATCAAGCTTCCTTCTAATATCCTACCAAAAAACTTAATTTGGATGATTGATGTTGCAAACCCATAAATATGTAGAAATGTCTCCCCTTTAAGAGTTAAGTTTTTATTTGAGGTGGTTTACACTATTTGACGTTGTATTAGAGCAAACACAAGTCTTTATATGAACCTCATTATCACTAATCAATAAAATACTGTCATGTAGTGGAGTGTGTTGTATACTTAAATAGATAAACAAATAGAAGTATCTCATCTCATATCTAATCTCAGTTTAGGTATAATTAAACTGAGATTTGATGTGTTAATATGTGGAGGATATCATATTTTGAATCAATGTTACTTTTCCTTGTGGGATATGCTTGTATCTCCTTTTTTGCAAGGCCAACTTTGATGGCCATAGTAGTGTACTAAATTTTAAACTTTGAGGGGACAATTTGGAGTTGAAGAAATCATTGAAGCTTCTCAAGGAACATATAATTTTTTTGATTTGACCCAAATCATTCTTTCTTGTTGTCTTTATTGGAGCACACCAAAAATAATGCCTTGTAGAAATGACAAGGTGAATTTGATGAAAGACATATTTGACAAAGAACTTGTTCTTTTGTGCGTATCTTTTATGTATATAAGGTCTCTTGGAAATAAACTTGAAAAAAAATGAAGAAATTAGGTCTCGAGTTAGAACCTTGTAATTTTGTCATGTGATGATTTTGGTGGAATTTTTGTCTTTAAGAGTAGCAAGCATTTTTCTTGCATCTAGTTTGAATCGTATTTAGTAAGATGGAGAAGATTGTACGAGGTTTGTTTGGTTCACCTATGTACTAGTTTTGCAGGAATTACGATGCAGAGTGAATTGATTTTTTTTTTCCCGACCAAGGTTAGATAACCTTATGAATGATGTGACAAACACCTGTATTCAAGTTACCGAAGAGTAGAACACCTACAATAACTATGGTTTTATATGAATTGTCACCCAACCTTCAATACAAATAGGAACATCGTGGGTTCTCCATAAAGAAGTAAGGAATAAGAGATTATTCCTCAAATGTGCGATATCAATTTCTACTCCTTCCCCTTTCGGGGTGGCCCAGTGGTTTGGGCTTGGGACTTCCATGTTGGAGGTCTTAAGTTCGAAACCCCTTGCCAGCGAAAGCTAGGGGTTTGCCTTCTGGGTCGAGCTCGTCGCACCGGGGTTGCCTAGTGCGGGTTACCTCTCTTATGTGGTTTGCGAGCTATTGCAGAGGAGCGCGAGTTTACCCTGTGCGCACCTAAAGGGTAGCGGCTGCGGGTTTTCCTTGTCATAAAAAAAATAAAATTCTACTCCTTCAAAAGCTCTCTCATTTCTCTTCGTATAACCCACACGGGGAAGAGCAATGATGTTCCCGCTTGAGAAATAGCCTTACATGCAGTAACCCTTTCCAAACAGTAGATAAGAAGTTGAGCTTTGATAAAGAACGTCTAGAATCCTAAGCTTGAACCTTTGGAAAGGATTTCTTCGAAGATCCTATGATCATAGAGAAGAATCGTTGTAGACTAACCTTGGTGTGGGGAGGTATTGATAGGAGAGAATACTCATGCTAGGACTTGAAAAAGCGGAGAATGGGTAAGAGTTCGGAAAAACTTGGACTAGGTTCTATTTTTAGACTTGAGACCGAACTGCTTTTGGGCATTAAGGGCTCCATTGTGCGCGATAGGTGTCATGTTCTATACTTGGACAAAACTATTTTTTTCCTTGCATTTAGTCGCGGTGCGACCTCCAACTTGGGCACGATGGACATTGCGTCCTCCATCTTCATGACGAACACACATCATTTCCCCCCATTTCCCATCTAATCTTGGTCATGACGAACTTCATCGTGATGGACGTTGCTTTGCACCCTGTATCGTGGCCAACACTTTTTAGGCTAAAATCATGGCTTAGGTAAATCACGCGTAGCATCTTGTACCGAACTTGGATCGACGGAGCGGTTTGATGCTTTGGAATCTAAACACGAGCACGGTGCCCGGTATGACCACACATTCTTATTAAACACTACATGGCCCTTCCAAATAAACTCTAAATTGCCGAGCACAATCATATCTTCAGGTTCGGATCACATTATCCATGTCCAATGGGTCAACCCTTAGTACGGAAGTACGAGACGTTAGTGGAACCCTAGACCTGAAAAGAAGCAGAAGTGAGGTAGGTCTGAATGTGTAGCGATTCTTTTCTTTTCCTTCTTTTAATAGTAGACTTATTTTTTTTTAAAAAAAGAAACGTTCGTTTCTTTTGCTTCACACTTCTGTCCCAACAAGCGGTCACTTCTTCCGCCATGCATCGCCTCAGCCATCTGAAGATTGTTGGAAGGTATAACTTTGGGGAAAATGAAATTAGATTATAGTACCCTTGTCCAGCTTCTCGACCTATTATGTATATTCTTTGCTGCTTAGTTGCGCGGACTCTTCACTTTTGATGCCGCACCCGTCTCGGATTCTCCAAAAATACACTACTTTTGGCGAATCCGACACGCATCCGTTGGCATTTTTGAAGAGTCCGAGCAACATAACTTTGCTGTCCAGAGCGTGGCACCAGAGGTTGGAGAAATTGATGAGAAATATTTGGTGGGACGTCACAGAAAGTTCTGCCTAATTTAGCAGGAAACTATGCATCTCTTGTGATGTTGGGGATGTTGGGATCAAAGACTTGAAGGCGTTCAATAGAGCCCTTTATTAGGGAATTTCAATTGTCAACCATATCCATAAGGCCTGTTAAGTCTTCAAAAGACGGAAACATCACACATTATACTAGTTTCTTCTGTGTACTTCTGTTATCAATTGTAGGAAATCAGTATTGTATCACTAAGTTGTACTTCTAAATCATGTAGTTCTATGCCATGAACTTTTGCAGAGTTTTCACTAGCTGGATTTTGACAGTTTCATGATTTTACGCTGAAACTACTGAACCATTATCCGCAATAAACTTGCTGCATTTTCTTGATTTTTATTATCCTCTTTTTCTGATTTCTGCCAGTGCGAATTCGTTTTTCTCTTTCAGATACCAAGTTGGTAGGCATCAGTGTGAGAAATATTTTGTTGGCACGAGTTTCCTACTGTATAAATTGCTGCCTAAATAAAGTTACTGATTTCAAAATAAAAATAAAAAATTGCTGTCTAAATGTTAGTTAAACTTTATTTTGCATATATCTTACCTTTCAACATCATTTGTTCATAATGGAAACACAAAACAGAACATTCTCTGCATGATACAACAACATACCTTGTGTAATCCACAAAGTGTGGTCTGGGGAGGGTAGAGTGTACACAGACCTACCCCTACCACAAAACAGAATATTCTCTGCATGATACAACTAATTTATTCATTCTGCACCTTAAAATATTCATTGCTGCCAACTTGTTCTTGAGGCATTATTTTCAATTTTTCATGATACGTTATATTGTACCTAATTTCTAATCTGGTTATATCCTTTTTGCAGAAAATGTGGAAGTTAAGAATAGAAGCGGGCAGCTGGTACAAGGGGTTGTTAAAAGTATTGATAGAACACATAAAGTTGTTTATTTGAGTTCTGATCCTGATGTTGTCTCAAAATGTGTGGTATGTTTTTGGAATTCATTCTACAGTTTTGGCTGTTAACTTTTGCATATTGTTCCTTTTTGCCTCATAATGTGTTAATGTATAACATACAATAAATTTACCTCTGTACAGACCAAGGATCTTAAGGGTATCTCAATTGATCTTCTCGTTCCAGGCATGATGGTTAATGCCAGTGTGCGTTCAACTCTTGAAAATGGAATTATGTTATCATTCCTCACGTACTTTACCGGAACAGTAAGTTTGCGGTGTTTCAGTCCTGTCACCAGAGTTTAGCATTCTATATGATTCATTGTTTCCATCTACTTATTTTTACTTTCTGCTGCTACAGGCTGACATGTTCAATTTGCAGCAAACTTTCCCCTCTTCGAATTGGAAAGTTGATTATCCACAAAATAAAAAGGTAATAACCCCTCACTTCTGTTTGAGAAGGTTAACTGGTATTATAAACAAGAGAAGTACACCAATAGTGTGCTCTTGAAGTAATTACATCAAAAGTATAAAGGAACAGCCAGAAAAATCTATCACCTTTGTCCCTTATAAACTATCTAAAAATAGGGTAATGTCCCCTGAATCCTTAGGTACGGTATGGATACACCAAAAGTAAAAGGTTGCTAAACAATTCATTTTTAGACTTTGGAAAGGAATGCTCTTGTTCTCAAAACAAATTTCTCTCCCTCCAAATTGTCCACCAAATGCAGGCAGGGACAATCTTCCATCTCTTCTTGTCCTGACTGATTTCCATCTCTATTCCAACATGCTAGTACTTCTGCAGTATGCCTTGGCATGGACTATCTAATACCCCTCAGGTTAATGAACCATTGCCATAATTTCTCAGTCACTTTACAATGCAAAAAAAGATGATTTATTGTCTCTATCTCAGCTTCACAAAAACCCCTCACTTGTTTGGATAAAAAAGGCGAAGCTGAAAATGATTTTGGAACAATGCTTCGAATGAGTAGGTCACATAAATTTGTGCAAGTTGTATGAAAAATCAATGTGTATCATGAATGAAAGACTTGCTAGACCAATATTTTCTTTCTTCTTTTTATCAAGAATGAGCTTGTACTTTCCAAATGCGTCTTCTGTTTGGAAGACAATGTTCCTTGAAAATCAAGGCATTTACTTGGTGCTTGGCACAGGAAGGTATTAACCTATGATTTTCAACTTTGCTAATGGGAAGATGGCCTTACAAATTCATAAAGCTGTCATTGTTGCATAGTGTGTAGGAAGAGCGATGAAAGTAATTCTCATGTTTGTTTGCATAGCAATGAAAATCAACGTATTTACTTGGTGCTTGAGAGGCTTAACACCAATGGGTTGCTACCACTAAGAAGATCTTTTATCCATAAGTTGTGATTGTAGCATAATGTGGTGAGAGAGCAGTGAATGGGAATTTTCAACTTTGCTAATGGGAAGATGGCCTTACAAATTCATAAAGCTGTCGTTGTTGCATAGTGTGTAGGAAGAGCGATGAAAGTAATTCTCATGTTTGTTTGCATAGCAATGAAAATCAACGCACTTACTTGGTGCTTGAGAGGCTTA
>JAJOOR010015297.1:0-18509 GCA_036250505.1 Solanum acaule
TTTACATGCCCTTTCGGTGCTAAGCATCTAATTCCCTTTTGTAATCATCTTTAGTCATCACATAAGTTCACATTAGCCTTTACTAGACTCTTATGTAAACATCTTACCATAATAGCTCATATGTGTTCATAAGTGAGTAACAACCCTTTCACTTTAGAAACACTTAGTAAGTGTGTAATCCTTTCACTTTACATTACACTATAATCATGAGAACTAACTTTTGATCGACACCGAACAAGAGTTCACTATTTGAGAGATGGTGCAGAAGTCATTTTTCGATTCCTTGAACACCTAGTCAGATCCCTCAACCTTGATGAAGATCCTTGTCAATATTTCCTTGGTTTGGTTCACTTCTGGACCAGCTTGTTCCTTTGGTTTTTGATGATACTGCGGAGGAATATACCTATCATTTTCATTCTCCCTATCTTTCCAATTTCCACCTCTCCAATATTTCCAACCACTATATCTTTCCTTGTTCCACCTTGGTTCTTACCTTGTTGTTAGTAATTTGGTGAGAGCCCCCCCTCCCTATTTTGTTTCCCAAGTATCCTACTTCCTCATTGTACATTGCCTCAAATTTGGCATCCTCCGTGCACTTCCCACTACTTCTTCCAATTGCACTAACCGATTTCAAATCACCTCCCATGACATAACTGGAAAATAAATAGAGTTGAGTCATCATTTTGGACATGTTCTCATCTCGCTAATGCTCTTTCTCGATTTGTTCCTTATGTATGCTCAGTTGTAGATAAGATACAAGATACTTTGTCCTCTCTAGTACGCCATGCTCACTTTAGCTTGGTCATGTGATCAAGCAACAATGATGTTACCTCATATGGTTGTCGCATCACCCTACCTTTGGCAAGTTCATCAATCATACCTTTGTTGATTGAGTCAAGGCTACAACAGAAGTATTGCAACAGTAAATCGTCCGAGATACCATGTATTGGGCTTCACAAGAGTAATTTATAGAAGTGTAACACCTCAGATTCAAGAAATATTAGAGAGGGAGTCAAGTGGGGGAACTCACAAGTTACACTTGGACAGTGGAACCCTCCACAGAGCCCTTCACGGGTAGTGAAGGGGACCAAGGTATATTAATGGGATCGTGGTGAGTTTCCCCAGACCTGCCTTGCAGGAGTCCCTTCTACGGAGTTTTTGATGGCTCGTGGAGAGGATGATGGCTCATTAAGAATCTTATGAAATTAGTAGTGACTGCCATAGTCAGCGTCTCTCCCACGGAGGCCTTGACAACCTGTGGTAAGGATTACACACTGTGGTGGTCGTCGTCAAAGTAACCCACAAGCAAGGGGTCCTTTCTGTAACCATTGGTCAAGGACCACGACTGCCATAACAACTCGTGGAGTCTTTGACGAGCCATGAAGGCCACCATTAAGTGGGTTCTGTCAGTTTTAACTCAGGGTCTTTTGGGTCTTTTCCTAATTATTTTATTTCAATACTATGTCATATTTCCCTTAACCCAAAGCCCTATATAGAGGTTTTTACCCCCAAAATTACCAAATTCGAGTCATTCTCTCAATTTCTAAAAGAAGAACAAGTTTATCCTCCCTAAATATTTCTCTCTCTAGAAGTTAAAGAAAAAAGCTAGGGTTTCAAGATCAAGCTTCCTAATCATCCATTGCTTTCAAGCTTTTGGCATTAAATTATGATAGTCTTCATCTAAGAAGCCCTATCCTCATAGATTTCCTAAATTCCTGAATTTTGAAGTTAGAAATTTCCAATTAAATTAGGGTTTTCTTCTATGTAATGGTTCCTTTCAATGTTGATTTATTTGATTGATTTATGAACTTTTATGCATGAATTGAGATAAGACCATGTTTTAAAGATCAATCCCCATGAACCCATGCTTAACCCATGATTTCTAGATTATGCTAATTGAAAGTGGGTTTTTGAACTATGAAAGGAGAATTACAAAAATATGTATGTTCTTATGAAATTGATGTAAATGTTTTAAGGATTCTTTGAGAGTGAAATATCAATGTTCTTTTGTTGTGTTGTGAAAGGATTTCTCATATACACATGAAAGCATGATTGTGAAAGGACTTTTTCACATAAAGGATTCTTAGGATTGAAAGGTTTTCTCAACTAAACTTTTATTAAGGATTTAAGGAGCTATTCTAATGACACCTTGATTGGATTGGTTGAGTAATTGTACCTTTCCATGGATGATGTATGACCTAGCTTGGATTGGCATTATGTCGTGCCCTTCTATGGATAATAATGACACCGGATTCTATCTTAATAGCTCACATGGTCTTACATACCAGTTAAAGGTAATTTTCCCACAATAATAAACTATGGTTATTTTCAAGAAGTACCGTATGAATGTTTTAAAGATGTTGTCTTGCATTAACCATGTTTTATGACTACTGTTTTCTAACTCTTTTATCTCATGCTTTAGCTTTGTCATTGCATGTTACGCAAATGCCTATTTATCATGATTTTCACACAAAATGCATTGCTATCATACTTGGTACATTTTTGTACTAAGTCATACTCTTGCCTACATTTTCCCAAATGTAGGGTTCGAGGTTCCATATTAGCATTTATGTTGCTAGTGATCTTTTAGTAGAAGTTTGAAGATTTGTGATTCCTTATGATCTGAGGACTAAGCCGTTAGTTCTTTATGTCTTTACATTTCAGTTTTGAACTTCATGTATGGGTTACGTCCCTGAGCATTCTTATGTACTAGATGGCTTTGAGACATTGTTAGGCTTTTGCTTTTTTTTTTTGATAAAACTCTATGCTTTGAAATGTCTTTTAAATCTCTAAATTTTTACTACCTTGTCTATGAATGCTAAGTGGCTTGTGGGGACCCTCGGGGTCCTATACGCCATGTTACACATAGGTTATACTTTAGGTTGTGACAAACTTGGTAATCAGAGCACAAGGTTTTGAAAGGTCCTAGGAAGTCTCATAAGCAACATCAAATAGAGTCATGATCATGAGTGTGAAGTGCAACACATTTGTGATTGAGGCTATAAGATGTTTACGAAACTCCATTTTTTTTATTACTCTAAAGTTGTGTTGGATACTATCACTCTATAATGTTTATCTCCTAATCCATATGTGATGATTTACAATATATGGCCACCCAAAGGGCATATGCTAAAAGGAATGTGGGAGAGAATGTGGAACAAGAAGCTCCTCCTCAAGCTCCTCAAGTTCTGGTTGACCTTTTGGCTGAGCAAGTGACAAATGCAGAGTTTAGGGCTGCTTTTCAAGTGTTGGCTCAAGCCATAACGACTCAAACCAATAGGAAGGTTGTGGTCCCCCTGAACCAAAATGTGGGTACGGTGGAATCTAGAGGGAGGGAATTCACTAGAATAAATCCTCCAGATTTCATGGTTCAATAGTCGAGAAAGACCTGCAAGAGTTCATGGATGAGGTTTACAAGGTGTTGAAGATCATTGGAGTAACTTCGGTGGAAAAGGCTGAATTGGCCACTTATAAACTCAAGGTTGTTGCTCAAACATAGTTCAACCAATGGAAAGAATAGAGGGTGGAAGATGCGGGTCCTCTTGATTGGGAAAAGTTTAAAGTCGCTTTCCTTGAGAGGTTCTTTCCCCTTGAGATGAGGGAGAAAAAGGTGCTTGAATTCATCAATATTCGTCAAGGAAGAATGAGTGTGAAAGAATATGCTTTGAAGTTCACACAATTGTCTCAATATGCTCCTACTATGGTTGTTGATCCTAGGGTAAGAATGAGTAAGTTTGTTTCAGGCATGTCCGAAATTGTGGATAAAGAATGGTGTACCGCTATGCTTATCAATGACATGGACATTTCTCGTCGAATGGTTCATGCTCAATAAATCGAAGAGGTGAAACTTAAGGAAAGATCTAGGAAGGCAAAGAGGGCCAAAACCAGTGATGGTAACTTATCACATTCAAGGTCCGATGGACATGGTCGTTCCAAGTTTTGACAAAGGTTTTTTTTGTCAAGGTTCCTTTTAAGCTCCATCTATGTTCAACAAAGATAGGGTGTCTAATCCTAACCCTAAAGGAGGAAATGGTGGTCGATCTTCATTGTCTATGTCTACTTGTGCTAGGTTGTCACGACCCAGGGGTACCCCCTAGACGTAACACGACGTGGTTGACCCTGAAGGGGTCTCATACAAGCCCTTAGCATAATCATGAACATAAGTACATAGAAATGATGCGGAAAATTTTAATCTTTTACAATCAAAGTCAACTTCTTTTTCATAAATAAATATAAGAGTCTAGACCTTGTCTTAATCACCATCTAGTACAATAGAGAGTATAATAGGGTCAAAGCCCTTTATATCAATAAAGTCTCAAAAATAGTAAGTACAATAGAAGCTAGAAAAGAATAACATCTTGTCCTCGAACCATGAGGACTCACAAAGCTTAGGGAATAGTCAACCCAAGCTTCAATTGAAAGAATAAGTACTTCTCAATGACCGGAACCTACACTCATAGTAAATGGAGAAAATATGGGTTAAGTATGAAAGGCATGCATAAAAAATCCTTAAAACATTCATAAAAGGGACATTTAGTTAAAATCATGCATTTATCAAGTTTGAAAGCAATTATGCACATTTATAAAGAAACATAAGTCAAACCATTATATAAGCAACCCAAGGCCATACTAGTGCAATGCAATGGTAAGATCACATAACCCTACCAAATGCTAAGTATCACATTTAGGTCACCAAAATCATACATAACTTACTTTTGGCTCATCCATAACCAATATACATAAATAAGGAGCTATGCATGTTCATAACTTGTAACAAGTACAGTCAACCTTAACATTCATACATATCTTAAATACATATTCCCTAAGTATTCATAACATAGGAGAACCTCCCCATAACCCCTCTTAAAGTCTACTTATGCAATGCATGAGTGAAGTCCCATACCCCCACTAATTCTAAGTAGTACCTCTTAAGAAGTCATAATTAAAGTCCATGTTCTTATCATAGTTCATATTCGTATCATATAGGGAAAACAAACTTAACCAACATAGACCATGTGATCTACATAGAATCTGGTGTTCTACCCCCACACCGAAAAGAGGTGTCGTACTTTTCTAAGGTAGAACGTACATTTTATCTTTTAGGTGGATCCACTAGCTAAAGACCTATGTGGGCACATAGTTATGGGATAAGGATATTGCTACTAGAAATCCAGACTACTAGCGTAAAAGGTTTCCATCTCATCAGATAACTTACATTGGGAAGCCAGACTTTCTAACGTAAAAGCTTCCATCTCATTCTCATATATACTTGGGGCTAAACATAATTCCCTTTAAAAGTCACACTAAGTCTTTATGCAAGTTCGTGCTCATGAAAGAATGCACTAGCCACTCAAGTCAACATAGAATCATAATAGCTCATGGATTCATTAGATGAGAATGTCCTTTCAACCTTAGAATCATCAATATGTGAGTAAACCTTTCACATTATATTCACATTGTTTCATGAGAATGGCCTTTCAATCAACACAACAAGCTTATCATAAACATACATACATACTTCATGCATAAACAATTGTAAGGGTATAGGGAAGAAGGATCTTGCATCAATACCACAATTACACCATAGTCATATGATCATCACTATCTAAGTGAATCACAAGTTCATATACAATCCTCACCAATATGTATAAACCCTAACTAGTTGCCCTTCAAGGCCATGAATCAAGATCAACCCTAACTTATAGGTTTATCACATTAGACAGAGGGATATCATGATTCAACAACTTAATACATGTAAACATAATCAATTGTCAAGCTCCCATCATCAATCAGGCCATACCATAGTTCATAATTTAGGAATAAGGGGAAATCATGGGTCCAAGGGAGATTTTCATCATATTTCAATAATAATCAAACATTCCAATAATAAATCATCATAATCAACCATAATGAACCATAATTAAACAATTGAAATCGTTTTGGAAGAAGACCTATGACATACATTGAAAACCCTAAGCTTGGGGGATTTGGAATCTTAAAAACATAGTTTGAAGGGGCTCTTTGGGTGATAGCTTCCCAAAGATTAAAAGCATCCATACCTTAGCTTGATTTCCACAAGGAATTGGAGAGAAAGGTTGTTTCTTGAACCCCTAGCTCGACCTTGTTCTTTCTCTTCAATGGAGTCTTAGAGAGAGAGTTTTTGGAGAGGAGAGGTAGTTTCTAGATTTTGGTCTTGTTAGTTTGAAGTGTTAAGTGGAGTTTAATCACATAGAAGTATTTATATAGGTCTAAAATAATGAATTAAAACGACCCCACACTAATATAATAACTCTTGGAATTATTGGCTTTTGCTAAGCCTTGGCCGATTATTTAACAGCTTGTGCAGGAGGGGACCTACGCCCACCACCCACGGACCGTAGGTGGGCTAACACCCCATACTGCAGGTTCGTGGTTTGGATCTGCAGCCCCTCTACTTGGCCAACTCAAGCCACCCACTCACGAGACTCCACCTACGGGGCGTGAGTGGGTCTACGGGCTGCACTGCTAAATCACAGAATGTTACTAGAATTTGGAGTTATGGGGGAGGTCTAACCTCGACTCACGACCCCCACCTACCAGGCGTGAGTCCACCCACGGCTCATGGGTGCCCCTTTCGTGGGTCATGCGTTTTTTTAACATCTTTTGGGCAGTCCCTTGGTCCTCCTCAAGGACCCTTGGTGGGGGGGTCCTTTGGGGGCCATGGCTTGATGTTTAGGGACTAAAACATAAGTACTAACTTATGGAGGTCATTTTAGGACTCTAATCTTTACGTTTAACTCCATTTAGGCTACTAGACTACATGTTAGGCTCTATCTTAGATCATTAGATTTCTAGGTTGTTACATTATCTCCCCCTTTGGAACATTCGTTCTCGAATGATGAGCTAAACACCAAACTAAGTTAGAAACTCTAGAATAGCTGCCCATCATGCATGAAACATCAAAATGTGCAAAACTTACAAATGCACTATTCAGTTTATGCACTTATTCAAAAGGAGGAAACTTCAACTCCATCACAAGACATGGTCAATGCAACACAAGGAAGTAAGAACTTCATCTACTAACCCAATATGCATGAAACTCATAAATTCACATAAACACAAGAGGAACTACCTTTTCCAACTCAAAGCAAGCTCAACACAACAATATGGAGCCAACTTGTCATTTCATCAAAATCATTACTAAGCATATTAATCAATTCTCCTCATGATGCCAAATATGCAATCATCATTCTAAAATGCAAATCAACAAGAGGAACATATAAATCCTGAAAACTCAATTTATGCTAAACATGAATTATCACAAAGACATGCACAACATAAGGAAATCATGGAAAACTCATACAATACACATGACTCCCAAAACACTAAAAACTCAAGAGGAAAAAACTTACCTCAAGCTTGAATAGGAGTAGAAGGAAAAATATGAGGATAGCGGGACTTCATCTCGGCCTCGGCCTCCCATGTAGCACCCTCAACTAAGTGGTTCCTCTATAAAACCTTAATGGAGGCTACATCCTTATTTCTCAACCTTTACACTTGCCAGTCCAAAATCTCTACCGGAGCATCCTCATAGGAAAAACTCTCATCAACTCCTAAACTCTCTAAAGGAATTATGGATATCGGATCATCAATGCACTTCTTAAGCATGGAAACATGAAACACCGGATGAACTGGAGCCAACTCACTTGGCAAGTCTAATTAATAGGCACCTTTTCCAATACGCTTGAAGATTTGATATAGGCCCAAACATCGGGGACTAAGCTTTCCCTTCTTACCAAATCTCATCACACCTTTCATAGGTGAGATTTTCGAGTAGATCCAATCACCAATCTCAAATTCTAAATCTATCCTTCTAACATCGGCATAAGACTTTGCCGACTTTGGGCCATCTTCAACCTCTCTCAAATGAGTCAAAATTTTTCAATAGCCTCATAAACTAGTTTGGGAAAAATTAGGGAAAATTCACCTACTTCAAAAAAATCGGAGATCTACACCTCCTACCAGATAGTGCTTAAAATGGAGCGATGTCAATGCTTAAGTGGTAACTGTTGTTGAAGGCAAACTCAATCAATGAGAGATGGTCATCCAAACTACCTTAGAAATATATCACACATGCCCTCAACATGTCCTCTAAGGTTTGAATGGTGCATTCTGCTTGACCATCCGTTTGAGGGTGGAAAGCAGTACTAAGCTTAACATCGGTACCAAGCCCTTTTTGGAATCCCTTCCAAAAGTGGGAAGTAAATTGAGTACCCGATCCGAAATGATAGATAAGGGAACCCCATGCAACTTCACTATCTCATTGATGTACAACTTGGCATAGTCTTCCGCCAAAAATGAATTCTTGACGGGAATAAAGTGGGCTGATTTTGTCATCCTATCCACAATGACCCAAACAGAATCATGTTGCCTTCGAGTGAGAGGCAAACACACAAAAAAGTCCATATTCACATCCTCTCACTTCCAAGTGGGAATATCTATATATTGGCACAAGCTTCTCGGTTTTTGGTGTTCGGCCTTAACTTGTTGACAATTCAAACATTTGGCCAAAAAACCCGCTATATCCTTTTTCATACCATTCCACCAATAGACTTCCCGTAGATCATGGTACATCTTAGTGGATCCCGGAAGAATAGAATACCGTGAACCATGACCCTCCTCTAAAATT
Organism: Solanum acaule; assembly: GCA_036250505.1. Taxonomy (NCBI): domain Eukaryota; kingdom Viridiplantae; phylum Streptophyta; class Magnoliopsida; order Solanales; family Solanaceae; genus Solanum; species Solanum acaule. The sequence goes on from JAJOOR010015297.1 coordinate 8,669, forward strand.
TGCTCTTTGAAGCCATCAACATCCGTAACACAAAATCTACCTTGGTACCTAAGAACCCCATATCCCCCTTGGGAGAAAGCCTCAATAGACTTGTTGAGTACCGATTCTTTCAACTCCATTAATATGGGATCAAGGTGTTGTTTAAAGTTCACATAAACCACAAAAGATGATTCGGAACTATGATGGACTATAACTCCACCCTTGGTGGAATCCACTAGTTGGACACCTAACCAGGCCAACCTATGCACATCACAAACCTTTTCCTTCCACTCATCTTATACATGAGCCACACTACCCAAGGAGATTTGACTTAGGGCATCCGCAACTACATTGGCTTTGTCGGGGTAGTAAAGGACACTCGTATCATAATCCTTTAAAAGTTCTAACCACCTTCTTTGTTAGAGATTCAAGTCATTTTGGATAACCACATATTGAAGACTCTTGTGGTCGGTGAAAAAATCTATATGGATCCCATATAGGTAGTGCCTTCATATTTTCAAGGCAAACACCACCGCCGCTAATTCGAGATCATGCGTTGAATAATTCTTTTCATGTACCTTGAGTTGCCTCGAAGCATATGCAATCACTTTACCATGTTGCATAAGGAAACATCCCAAACCCACTCGAGAAGCGTCACAATATACCACAAACCCGTCGGTACCCTTCGGTAAGGTCAACACCAGAGCGGATGTACGTTTATCCTTCAATTCTTGGAAGCTTTTCTCTCAAGTCTCCGACCACAAAAACTTATCTTTCTTTTGATTCAAAGCCGTAAATGGAGGAAAAACCCTCAACAAACCTCCTATAGTTGCCAGCCAAGCCCAAAAAGCTTCTAATATTGGTAGTAGTTAGAGGTCTAGGCCAACCCTTGACCGCATCCATCTTTTAAGGATCTACCTCAATACCCATGCCTGATACAATATGACCAAGAAAGGCACCGACCTTAGCTAAAACTCGCACTTACTAAGCTTAGCATATACTTGGTGGTCTTTAAGGACTTGCAATACGATCCTCAAATGATCCATATGTTCACCCTCACTTCTTGAATAGATGAAAATATCGTTACTAAAAACAATCACAAATGAATCAAGATATTGCCTAAATACCCTATTAATTAGGTCTATGACTGCCTCAGCAGCATTGGCAACCCAAATGACATAACCACAAATTCAAAGTGACCATACCGGGTACTAAAGGCCGTCTTGGGAATTTCAACCCCTCTTACCCTTAGTTGATGGTAACCTAAACGAAGATCTATTTTGGAGAAATAGTTAGCCCCTTGAAGTTGATCAAACAAGTTGTCAAATCTAGGGAGAGGATAATTATTCTTTATAGTCACCTTGTTCAATTCGCGGTAGTCTATATACATTCTAAGGGACCCATATTTCTTTTTCACAAAAAATACAGGAGCACCCCATGGAGATATGCTTGGTTGAATAAAACCTTTGTCTAACAAATCCTTCAGTTGCTCCTTCCATTCTTTAAATTTGTCCTGAGCGATTCTATAGGGAGGGATGGATATGGGTTGCGTATCCGGCAAAAGATCAATGCCAAAGTTTATTTCCCATTCGGGAGGAATGTCGGGCAAGTCATCGAGAAAGACTTCCGGAAACTCACTCACCATGGTGACCGACTCTGAAGAAGGAACCTTGGACTCAACATCCATAATGCTAACAATGTGATACATGCACCCCTTGGAGATCATTTTCCTATCTTTTATACATGAAACAAATTGACCTCTACGAATAGAATCCCCCCCCCCCCCGCCCCCCCCTCTTTCCAATCTAAAATTGGCTCTTTTGGAAATTGAAATTTGACCACTCGGGTCCTACAATCTATAGAAGCATAACATTCATGCAACCAATCCATGCCTAAAATTACATCAAAATCAAGCATGTCTAATTATACCAAATCAACCAAAGTGACTTTATGAGACAAAGAAATAGGACAACTCCTATAGACTCTTTTTGCCACTACCGAGTCACCAACCGGGGTAGACACCGAAAAATGTTCTTCTAACACATTGGGGAGTATTTCAAAATTCATAGCCACAAAAGGTGTGACAAATGATAAAGTTGCACCGGGGCCTAACAATGCATAAACATCAATAGAGAAGACTTGTAACATACCGGTCACAACATCGGGGGAACTCTCCTTGTAACTTTGGGATTGAAGAGCTTATAAGCGGTTCTTCTTCGAAGAATCGGAATTTGAACCACTATGAAGGACTTGCTTGCCCTCTCTTCCTTGAATCTTGAGCATGGGACAATCTCTCTTCATATGGCCGCTCTTCCATCAACTAAAGCAACCATCTGTTCCAACTAGGCACTTGCTATTATGCTTTTTACCACACTTCGTACAATTAGGTCTTTCAACATAAGAGCTACCACTCTTACCTCTTTATGGTTTAGGGTTAGACACCCTATTTTTGTTTCCCTTTGGAGCACTAGAAGAGTCTTGTTTGGAGAACCTTCTCTTAAATCTTGGTTTACCTTGAACCTCAAATTTACCTTTGGAAGAATTCCCATCATCGGTCCTTGTCCTCTTCACTTCTCTATTCACTTGCTTGAGCTTTTGTTCCTCAATTTGTTTGACATGAACCATAAGACGTGAAATATTCATACTTGGGATGAGAATTGCCTAAAGACATTCATTGACTACCAAGTCGAATACCCCCATAAAAAAATTATTCATCCTGGCCTTAGAGTCCGCCACCAAGGTTGGAGCATACTTAGACAATTGGGTGAACATAAGGCTATACTCCTTCACACTCATTCCTCCATGGCGAAGGTTGATGAATTCTTGCATCTTTCGTTCCCTCAACTCTAGGGGAAAGAACCTATCAATGAAGACCGACTTGAACAATCCCCAATATATCGGGCCCGCTCTTACGGGTCTTTCCTCCTTCCATTGCTCATACCAAACTTGAGCCACATCCTTCAATTGGTAGGCGGATAGTTCCACCTTCTCTTGTGGAGACAGTCTCATAACATCAAGCACCTTAAATACTTCATCAATAAACCCTTATGGGTCTTCATCCACTTTGGAGCCATAGAATATAAAGGGATTCATTCTTGTGAAATTCGTGATCCTTGAAGCGGTTGTACTTGCATTGGGTTTCACATGAGATCTAGCATCCCTAGTGACTTGAGTCATTAAAGCATGAGTCAACGTTTGGAGAGCCGACCTTATTTCTACATTTGTCATATCCCCCTCATCATTAGGAGCTTGTGGAAGTTGATGCCCTTGAGGACCTTGGGGATCTTGGTGAGGAACTCCCTCATTCACAATCTCCTCTTCCATCCTTCTTGTGGCCGCCTTTCTTGTAGTCATATCCTATATGAACAAGAAAGGGGTTAGGAAAAGGACTTCATAGTGTTAAAACTCTAAGGCACGACTAAAGAGTAATGAAAGAAGTGAAAGCTCCTAAACATCTTATAGCCTCTCATTCATAAGTGTGGCACGCTTCACACTCATGAACATATAGACGTGGTTCATGAGACATCATCCTACAATCATTCTAAACCTTGTGATCTGATTACCAAGTTTGTCACGACCTAGGGGTACCCCCTAGACGTAACATGTCGTACTTGACCCCGAAGGGGTCTCATACAAGCCCTTAGCATAATCATGAACATAAGTACATAGAAATGATGCGGAAAATTTAAAACTTTTACAATCGAAGTCAACTTCTTTTTCATAAACAAATATAAGAGTCTAGACCTTGTCTCAATCACCATCTAGTACAATAGAGAGTACAAATAGGGTCAAAGCCCTTTACATAAATAAAGTCTCAAAAATAGAAACTACAATAGAAGCTAGAAAAGAATAACATATTGTCCTCAAAACATGAGGATTAACCAATCTTAGGGAATAGTCAATCCAAGCTTCACTTGAAAGAAGAAGTACATCTCAACGACTAGAACCTACACTCATAGTCAATGTAGAAAATATGGGTTAGCACAAATATTGTACTAAGTAAGGAAGCCATGCATAAAAATCCTTAAAATATGCATAAAAGAGACATTTAGTTGAAATCATGCATTTATCAAGTTTCAAAGCCATTATAAAATTTATAAAGAATCATAAGTCAAACCAACATATAAGCAACCCAAGGCCATACTAGTGCAATGCAATGGTAAGATCACATAACCCTACCAAATGCTAAGTATCACATTTCGGTCACCAAAATCATACATATCTTACTTTTGCCTCATCCATAACCAATATACATAAATAAGGAGTTATTCATGTTCATAACTTGTAACAAGTATAGTCAACCTTAACATTCATACATATGTTAAATACATATTCCCTAAGTATTCATAACATAGGAGAACCTCACCATAACCCCTCTTAAAGTCTACTTGTGCAATGCATGAGTGATGTCCTATACCCCCACTCATACTAAGTAGTACCTCTTAAGAAGTCATAATTAAAGTCCATGTTCTTATCATAGTTCATAATCGTACCATATAGGGAAAATAGCCTTAACCGACATAGAATATATTGTCTTATCAGGACTAACCGGGCAAGTTCTAGATTGGCACAAAAACTGTTTGAACAATCAACTATTCTCACTCACTCTTGGCACATAGTTTCATATCAGATTATCAAATTGCCCAGTTCAAGTTTTAGCTTAAGTCATGCCATCAAGTTGGTTCATTATTATATCATACTCAAAGCCGACACATTCAACTTATCGTAGCCTACAAATTCTAGCACACATCACAAAATCTGAAGGGTATCATTTTTCATAAGCCATCATGCTTCTTTCTTTTTCATGCTTCTACACACACGATCCTAACACATGCCGATTCAACAAAATTAAACAGTCTCTTGGGGAAAAAGAACACAGGCAAGAAAACCCCAAGAGAGGATTTATGAGTTGGGTTGCTCAGACTTCACCATATCACTCACTATCCATTTACCCCACCCCCAACAAAAAATAGATGCGATTGTCCCCAATGCATACAAAAGCAGTAAAGAAAATGGATTGGGTGAAGCAAACCTGTGGTGCATAGCGCCAGCGAATTAATAAGCGGATGGGTCCGGTTTCTCGAAGTTCGCTGGAACAATAGTGGGGTCACCCTCAGTAGGGCCCACATCATCTATCATAGAACCCTCAGGCAGCCATAGGGTTTGGACCCACGAGACCCCGTCTACAATCCGTGGGTCAATTGACGGTCCGTAGATTGGGACAGTTGATGACATTATACTTGAAAATTTTTAGAACATACCTGGGATCTACGGACACCATTTACAGTTCGTTGATGAATCGATGGACCGTCGATGAGGTCCGTAGACCTCTGCACCAGACCATTTTCTGCAAAAGTTTCATGGCGTACCTGCACATGTAGCAAACATTAGGCTATTCTTTTTACATTTTCTGGACACTTTTTAGACACGAACCCTATGCTAATTTTATCCAACACTAGTACAAAACTAAAACAACTATCTAATTTGATACAGGGATGAAATCAAACAAAGCAAACTACTAGAGAAAAACTATATCCTATCATTGGCTAGATTGTACATCTTGGGTTGCCTCCCAAGCAGTGCTTGATTTAACATCGCGGCACGACGCATGCCTCTTGATTACTCAGACTTCATCAAGATGATAGGCCTCAACCACTTCTTGCACACTCTAAGCATTTCCCAAATAGACCTTGATCCTTTGCCCGTTCCCCATGAACCTTGTTCCATCACTATTTTCAAGCTCAACCGCTCCATGGGGGAGCACTTTTGTGAGCAAAAATGGCCCAGTCCATTTGGACTTGAGTTTGCCTGGAAATAAGCGCAACGTAGAGTTGAATAGAAGCACAAGATCACCCACCACAAATTCTCGCTTTTCAATTCTTTGATCATGATATCTCTTCATCTTCTCTTTGTATACGGCTGAACTTTCATAAGCATTTAGGCGAAACTCATCAAGCATATTCAAGACATTTTTTCTTTGATTAGATGCAGCTCCCCATCAAAATTTAGCTTTGCCATAGCCCACATCGCTTTATACTCTAATATCTATTTAATCAATCCATTCTGTTAGCATTCCCAGTCTTCGCCAATATCTGTTTGATCTCTTTGTTGGATACTTCAACTTGACCGCTAGTCTGTGGATGGTAAGGAGTGGCTACATTGTGACATACACCATATTTCTCAAGTAGTGCCTTGAACAACTTATTACAAAAGTGAGAACCTCCATCGCTAATAATAGCCCTCGGTGTACCAAATCTACAGAAGATATTCTTTTTCAAGAATGCGGTGACACTTTTACCTTCATTATTGGAGAGTGCAACTGCTTCCACCCACTTCGATACATAATCAACCGCAACAAGAATATATTTCATCCCATATGAACTCACAAATGGACCTATTAAATCAATGCCCCATACATCAAACAACTCTATCACCAATATATGATTCATAGGGAGTTCTTGCCTCTTTGAAATCCCTCCTTCTCTTTGGCAACTATCATAAGACTTGGCGAAATCATGAGCATCTTGGTGGATGGTAGGCCAGTAGTACCCACACTGCAAAATCTTATGTGCAGTCCGAATACCACTATGATGCCCACCAACGGGCGATGAATGGCACGCTTTAAGTACACTTAACATCTCAACCTAGGGCACACAGCGACGAATAATCCCATCAGCACAACTATGATGCAAGTATGGCTCATCCCAAAAGAATTTCTTCACATCATGCATAAACTTTTTCCTTTGGTGGAAAGACAAATCAGGGGGCACAATATCGCTTGCCAAATAATTAGCAAAGTCCGAGAACCAAGGAATCAAATCATGAGATGAAGCCAACACCTGTTCATCTGGAAAAACATCATTAATTTCAACCCTATTTCCAAGCTTTAGCATAGCCTCTTCCTCCAATCTGGACAAGTGATCGGCAACTTGATTTTCGGTCCCCTTTCTATCTTTTACCACAAAATCAAACTCTTGAAGCAACAATACCCATCTAATCAATCTTGGTTTTGCATCCTTTTTCGCCATCAAATACCTCAATGCAGAATGGTCAGTATGCACTATGACCTTAGTACCAAGCAAGTAAGATCGAAATTTCTCGAATGCAAAAACCACCACAAGAAGTTCTTGTTTGGTCACAGTATAATTCTTCTAGGCCATATTTAGAGCTTTGCTAGCATAGTAAATAGGGTGAAGAATTTTCTCTCGCCTTTGTCCCAATACTACACCAAGCGCCACTCCACTCGCATCGCACATTACCTCAAACGATTGCACCCAATCCGGTGAAATAATGATAGTTGCAGTAACCAACTTCTCCTTCAACTCTCCAAATGCACTAAGACAAGCATCATCAAAATAGAAATTACACTCCTTCTCGAGCAGTTTGCACAACGGAAGTGCAATTTTTGAGAAATCTTTGATGAATCTCCTATAAAAACTTGCATGCCGAAGAAAACTTCTAACACCTTTTACAGAAATAGGTGGCGGAAGCTTTTCTATTGCCTGAATTTTAGCTCTATCAACCTCAATACCTTTCTCAGAAATTCGATGACCCAACACCATACCTTCTTTAACCATGAAATGACATTTCTCCCAATTCATCACCAAGTTGCAGTCTTCACACCTTTTAAGCACCTCGGCCAAATGATCTAGACAACGATCAAAAGAATCACCTACAACTAAAAAATCATCTATGAACACTTCAATAGTGTCCTCCACCATATCAAAAAATATCGACATCATACAGCGCTGGAAGGTTGCTGGAGCATTGCACAACCCAAATGGCATCTGTTTGAAAGAAAAAGTCCCATATGGGCAAGTGAAGGTGGTCTTCTCTTGGTCTTGGTCTTCTGGAGCTATAGGGATTTAATTGTAGCCCGAATACCCATCAAGATAAGAATACCAACCCTTTCATGCAAGTCTATCCAACATCTGGTCCATGAATGGCATAGGAAAGTGGTCCTTTTCTGTCCACACATTCAACTTCCGGTAATCCATACAAACTCTCCATCCAGTAACGGGCCTCATTGGAACAAGCTTATTTCTTTCATTTGGAACCACAGTAATACCACCCTTTTTAGGCACACACTGCACATGACATACCCAACTACTATCTGCAATGGGATAAATAACTCCCGCATCCAGCCACTTGATGATCTCCTTTTTAACTACCTCTTGCATAGGTGGATTTAATCTTCTCTGTACTCGATACTGGGCTTATGATCAGGCATGAGTTGGATTTTGTGAGAACAAATACCGGGAGGAATCCCAATAATATCTGCAATAGTCCGCCCAATAGCTCGTTTGAACTTCTTTAACACAGTCACCAAACACTCTAGTTGTCTCGCATTCAAATATGCCACAATGATGACCGGCAAAGTATTCTCTTTGCCCAAGTATACATACCTCAAATGCGGTGGTAGAGTCTTAAGCTCCAATTTCGGTGCCTCCTCAATAGATGGTTTTGCGGGTGGGGACTCGCGATTCTTCATGTCTAACTCATACTTCTTTGGTTTGGACCGATATTCACACCTATCGAGTGCGGCTACCAACTCATTATACACTTCAATACCATCATTATCGAAATTCATCATAACTGCTGCTAGTGCCTCAACACCTAGTCGCTCTTCAATTTGCACTTTTGTCCCACTCTCCACTTTGTAAGTTATAGCAGATACTGTTTGGAGCTCACCATTCTGCTTCATGGACCTACAAATATTGAAAGTTGCTTCTTCATTGTTCAGTCTGAACTTCATATGTCCCTTTTCCATATCAACCAACGCACGCCCTGTTGCAAGAAATGGTCTCCCAAGGATGATAGGAACCTTAAAATCTACCTCACAGTCAAGAATCACAAAATCTGCCAGAAAAAAGAAAGACTCCACTTTCACTAGCACATCATGGAGTACACCAATGGGCCTCTTCACATTTCAATCGGCCATTAGTAACCGCATTGCAGTGGGCTTTGGGTCCCCTAGACCCAATTTCTTGTAAATAGACAAGGGCTTGAGGTTGATGCTAGCACCAAGATCACACAATGCCTTAGCAAAGTGTAACAACCCTATAGTACATGGGATCGTGAAAGCACTGGGGTCTTTCTTCGTTTGCACAAGAGATCTTGTAGCAATAGCGCTACAATGCTGCAATCTATCATCATCTTCAAAACTCACAGACCTTTTCTTTGTTACCATATCTTTCATAAACTTCGCATACCCAGGCATTTGCTCCAAAGCTTCTATCAAAGGAACATTGATAGAAAGTTGCTTCAACATAGTAATAAACCTGCGATATTTACCATCTTCAGTCTTCTTCACTAACCTTTGTGGAAAAGGTGGTGGAGGTCTAGGTATGGGGATCACTTTCTGAGATATCTCCACTTCTTGCTATGTCGCAGTCTCAGACTCTTCTCTAACCTCCACCACATCATCTTCTTTTCTAATCTCAACATCCACCACAGACGGCATAGGTGGATCTATGGTTTGCTTACCCCCTCGAGTAGTAATTGCTATACAATGACCATCATTCTTTGGATTCTGGATGATGTTGCTAGGAAGAGTGCCAGGTTGACGTGGGTTCACTGTAGTAGACAACTGAGTCGTCTACTGCTCTAGATTCTTTATTGACACTGCATGGGCATCAACCTTTTGACCAATACCAGACAAGTTGTTTCTCATCTCCTTCACATTCTCATCAGTTGCATCAAACCTTCTCATCATCTTATGCATCATATCTTCAATACGCGCCAGATTTCCTCCAGCTTCCCTAGTACCAGATTCTCGATTTTAAGGGGGAACATAAGGTCTAACCCGGTCGTGTCTGTTGACATAGTCGTTCCGATTGTAGTTGTTGTCGCGATTTAAGTT
>JAJOOR010015298.1:0-20493 GCA_036250505.1 Solanum acaule
TATCTGCGGTTTTATTCCCTCCATATTCCCACCTTCCCCTCCATGTTTCCACTTTCCCCTGTTCTCCCCTTTTCTTGGTGAAACCTTCCCTTTCCAGAGCTATAAATTCCCAGATAGTTCCTTTGGGAGAGATGGAATTCAGATTATCGATCAACATAAGGTAAGATTTTTTGTTGTACTTAAATTCTTCTAAGTTTTTGTTTTATCCTCATCGATATGATTGTTGGAAAAATGTTTGTGCTTTATAATTTGGATGTAAATGTGTATTTTATTTCATTCATTGTTAAGCTTTATCAGTATTGAGGCATACTGTAGTTTTCAATTCTCTGTGCATTATAGTACATTCTCTCTGCCAACTACTTGGTTATTACTGTATCATCTCATCATATTTCTTCATATTTTATTCACCTAGATCTTTTTTTTCTAAGTGAATATGCAGCGATGCCAAAGGTGAAACGTTTCAAGAATCCATTAAAGGTTGTTAATAGACGTGCTTTATCATCAACTACTCCAGCGGCACAAGCCCTCCCAGATGCTTCAACAATTCCCTCGCAAGCTCATAAAGAACAAGCTCCAATTCTCCTACAAGAAGAACAAGCTTCAATTCCACCGCAACAAGAACAACCTCCAATTCTACTGCAACAAGAACAAGTTCACGTTCTGCCTTCTAATTCAAGTGTACCCCTAATGAACCAATGTATATATTCAAAATATTGGAATGTAGACGCAAGAGGTATGCTTTATAGAATCTTTACTTCAAGCTATGGTATCTTAGTTTTTTTCCTTTTTGGTTGAGTAACTTGTATTCTTGTTAAAGACTCAGAAAACGCTATCAAGCAAATTCATGTCAAGGCCAATGAGGTTAATAACCTAACTGTTGGAGAGCTCATTATTGTGAAATTTGATGACTATAACGTAGCATATGGTGAAGCACAAGGATTGCTCACTGTATATTGTGGATCTTTGGAAATTGATTGTAATTTGTTTCCGATTAGTTTTGAGAGGTGGTCAGGACCATTAGGCATGCCTAAGAAGTACATGGAAGATTACTTTGAAACAATATTGAAGGTACGAGTGTTTTTAGATATATATTTACTTATTTCACCATAATTATAGTAGATGTGAGAAAACTAACTTTTATTTTTTCAAGCCTCGGTTTCTTTTTGAGGTAAGAGAGTCCATTGCATACAGATATTGCAATGCTAGTATTTCAAAGAAGTGGGCTACACATAGACAAAGGCTGTGGAATGAATATTTTGACCCAACCAAAAGCAAAAATGAGATTCTAAGTAATGTACTATCTTGTATAAATAAAGATCAACGGGCTAGTTTTGTTGCTTATTGTATGAAACCATCAACAATGGTAAGATTCAGATTATGTTAATAAGTTTCATTTCATTATAGTTAAATAAAGTTAGAAAAATTTAAGTTGTACTTATTTTGTTGATAGGAGATTTGTAGAAGAAATAAGGAAATTAGAAGATGCAAAAAATGTCACATACTGGTGGTTCAAAACCTAACTCGAGAAGACGACATGAACTGGTATGCGCAATAACTTAATAATTTTTCTTTTTCTTTAGTTAAACAGTTTTAGGATAACTTTTTTTATAACTTTTCTTTCTTAGTTTCTGGAAACTGGAAAAACTCCCAGTCGGGCAAAAATGTTTATTGAAACTCATAAGAGAAGGAATGGATCATTTGTGAATGATGAAGCACGAACTATAGGGGTAAGTACAACAATGGTGCATTTTTTTAATACATTAACTTCATTTTTACTGTCTCATAATCTGCATCTCAAGTCTTAATATTGATATCTATATGCTCGTAGGAACAAATTGAACTGAATATGACTCAAGGCGACACCAATGAGACTGAAGTTTCCCCAAGTGATCCTATTGGGAAGATGCTAAGGGCAGAGCACTCTGGGAAAGTAAGATGTATGGGTATGGGAGCATCTCCTTCAAACACATTCTTGAATACCAAACGACGACTTAGTGAACTGAGCATTTCTTCGTCTAGCTACGGTGCATCGTCCACAAATTCTACCTATTTGCATCAAAAGGTCGCGCGTTTGAAGTCCCAATTAGAAGGAACCTTGACTGCGTTGAAGGATTACATGATATCAAATGATGGTGGAGTTCTTGAACAATTTTCTACTTTGTCTTCTCCTCAGCCAGAAGTAAGATGTAAATATTGTTTGTACTTCTTCTATTACAGTCAATTCTGATTAGTTTAATAATATTGTACTTCATTACTTTAGCCTGTTGATTCGGAGAATAACCCTGTTTCACCGGTGGATATTAGGGGATCATCGGTCGATAACAACACAAATCAATAATCAACTGCTTAATATTTTATTTGTGGACTACTTTAGCTTTTTACGAATTTGAATTTTTAATAATTGTCTAGACTTGTTTTCCATACTTTAGTTTGACATCCGTATTTAAATTTATGACTTGCTATTTTGGGTATTTTAATAGTAATTTATTTATGATTTAACGTATGAAGCCTAAGTTGATATCTGATGTGCTCTTTAGTTGTGGGGCTGCGGCAATTTGCTCAAGCCGATACTCTATTGCTGTCCAAATCTGAATTCTCTACGCAGGTGTGATTTGTGGATTTTCAAAGCTCAAGCAGCACATTATTTCTAATAGCAGATGTTGATGATCGGAGGAGGTGCTTTCCTTGGTAATCTTGTTACACCCCAGATGTTGTCCATAGAGATCAAAAGCAAGATGAAATATCAAAATCTATTCATATTTGTAGAGAACCTGCACATTTGTGTAGCCTTAAAGAATTGCAGTTCAGTATTGACATTAGATGGAGCAACGGAGAGGTTCAGTTGAAGAGATTTATGGCATGACTTATCCTTGTCCCTTTTCTAGCTTGTTGCAATTTTTATTTGTTCATTTGTACTAAGATATTCAGTTTGCCATGACAAGTTAGAGCAATTACTATCTCTAATTAATTGAATCTGTGATTTATTATTTTTGCAAGTGTTTAAGTTCTATTGAACATCTTGATCTTGCATACACAATCTCTTCTTTTTTCCTTATTATGCCATGTAAATTTAGAGTTTAGTGGAAGTTTTTAAATAGAAAAAAAACAGAACTTAGTCGAAAAGCTACATACTTTGGATTAACTGCATCAACTAAAAGAGTAATAGCTTCCCTTTGTCCATCAACTCATGAGCAATACAAAACTTTAAAGGGATGAAATAGAGGGACCTGCTCAAGGGATATGTTTCATATTTATAGTATAGATTCCAGTTGCTTCAGATCAAGTCCAATCTCTCAGGCGTTACATCTTTATTATTAGGAAAAAAAATTTGAACCAGACACAAATTATCCCTTCTTAAACACATCAGCTGGCCCAATTTTAAGAAGATTGTCCAATGCATTTAGGGGAGTAACAATATGTGCCTTCATTGAGTATATTGAGGCCCTTGGATCCTTTATTGATGCACGCAAAAGCAATGAGTCAAGTTCATCCAACATGACTGAAAGATGATTTACCATTGCCACCCTTATCTGCATATCGTGTTACTGTTAGAACATTGACACGAAAAGATGATACAGGACCAAAACGCGTGCTATATTTTTGGTATTCTGCTTCCACCAGTTCTGCAACACTCATGGCTTCATTGATGAATAATACGAAGTGAAGCCTCGATGTATATCCAAATTTTGTTAGTTGCTTCCCCTTGAGTAAAAATGTGTTGAATAGAGTCTATAACAAGATTAGCTCAACAATAGAAGTTACCAGAAGAATGAATCCCAAATCTTGATTTTGCTTCATTGAAAGAGAACTTCCCGGGACGAAGTCTCCAGGCCAGAAAAGAGATCTTGAAAGGAACTGACTTATGCCATAACTTGTTTAGGAAATTATCCCTCTGTCTGATATTTTGGATAAATACAAAGCTGATTTGTTAGACTAATGATCATCCTTTGTACATTTGCTAATAGCCGCATCCCCTTGTTCAACTAGTATAATGTTAATGTTTATCTCTTCTTGTACAATACTAATAGGTAAAATACAAGATTGAGTTCGTTCATCCCATTTTTCATTCAACATAATTTCTTTGACACATAGTTTAGCAAGCAGTCATCACAAGAAAGAGTAGGAAGAAGAGCCAATGGACCATTGTTTGTCTCACTTTCCCACCAAAAGTTGCAATTACCATTGTTGATATTCCACTTGATATGTTGTTTTGCTTTGTTCCTTGACCATACTATGTTTTTCCAAGCTTGAAAATTGTTAGCGGAATTCCTTGTTGGGTAAGTTTTGATCCGCACAAAAGGCGTAATGATATTGCTAGGAATCCATTTATTTTGCACAACATGCTTGTTAGCATAATATCTTCTTTTCAGCCCATAAAGAGAATTTGGTCTCAATATCCACTACTTACAGTTAGAAATAGTGTTATGCCTGATTTTGGTTCCTTATATATGAAAACCGTGTTAAGTTGTGCTAGAGATGCTTTATGTTTCTTAAGGCGAATGTAATTATTTGTGCTAGTGAAAAAGTTTGGTAAGTTAGTCATGATAGAGACGTATCAATTTTGCATATTCCCTGCAAAAGACTAGCTGATATAGTCAATGCAAACCACATGTCTCAATCATCACTATTAAACAAACTATATAAAGGTTTTTGATAAACGGAGTTAAGTTTTAGTATCAAATATCAAAACCTAAGATGTCTACCAGTTGTGGTTAATTGGTGATTGTCAAGTTAGGATATGTTACCTGTTAGTGGTTTCATGTAAAATTGCTTTTGTTAAAGGCACAATTATAAGTATATTGCAGTCTGGAAGAGCTAAATGTGTGTTTCTACTATTTATCTTTTCTGTTGAACTTGCAGATTAGACCTCCATTCCCATGGAGACACTACTTTCAAAACACACATTGTCTCATCTTTGTGGCTGATAGAAATGAGAGAGACCATGTTGTTGAGGCAAGGGACAAGCTTCATAGAGTGTTAAATGAGGTAATTTTGATATTGCTATGGTTTTTTTGGGTGCTAATTAAAGAAGATATATATTAACGACCAACTATTACATCCAAGGGTGTGTGACCCAAATTCCAAAGGATAGGCTCAAAAGGTTGTGATACTAGTAGGAGTAGTAGAAGCTATAACAACAACAAAATTTACAGGCTCAAAATGGTAGGCACCATACTGACTATTTATTGACCTATTCAATAAGCTATGCAAGTAAGTACTTTCCACTTTATCAGCCTGGGTGCCTCAAGTGTACATTCTGGATCATGATTAAAAAACTTCCAGTGGAGTAGGTTGTGGCGATTGGGTACCCATGCACACTAACTTTTCAACCAATAAGTTCAGCTCCGTATATACATGGTGAACTGGTGGATTATACAGTGAAGTACAA
This sequence comes from Solanum acaule, assembly GCA_036250505.1. Taxonomy (NCBI): domain Eukaryota; kingdom Viridiplantae; phylum Streptophyta; class Magnoliopsida; order Solanales; family Solanaceae; genus Solanum; species Solanum acaule. The sequence continues at coordinate 5,390 of JAJOOR010015298.1, forward strand.
GAACTTGCAATCATTAATAAGATGTGAGTAAAGCTCATTTGGTGTTGTAAGCATCTGTATAACATCTAAGAAGTCTCCTTCAATTTGTAATGGCCTTAGGTGATAAGACTTGGCCTAAAGTCCTTGCAGTAGAGCATGCATTTCAACAATAGCTATGGATTCTTTTGGGATTGTTCCAGCAAGTCGAGAATCCAATTACTCAAAGCTAAATGTTTGTTCAGTCTGTTTTGTTGGTTCAATCAGTCATATGTGAATAATTCTATTCCTTTCTTAACTTTTGTTATTTCTTTAACTTTAGACCACTCATAGTCATGTTTAAGTCTCCTCTAGATTATTTGATTTTGTAGCTAAGCTTTGCTGGAATTTTTGAAGACCCCAGAAGTAAGCATACATGTCAGTGGGATTTTGCATAGGTCCTGTGCATAAAAAGGATGTCATGGAAGCTAGTGTTGCGCTTGAGAAGAAGAAAGAGTATGCAACCTACAGTTCAAGGGACCCAAATTGATGATTTGGAATTCTTATTGATCAGCTCACAGAAGAGTCCAAAGTGGATGTTCCCTAAGGTATAATTTCAATCCGGTTTGTTTGTTTGTTTTTTGTATTTGGCTCCCTATTTGGAGTTTGGATACTATTCTTAATCATTCTGGGATTTGACAATTTTTGTTTTGTGATGAAATTACAGGGTGGTTGGGAAACTGATGAGGCATTAGAAGATGATGCTTTAAGAGCCTTTGATGTTAAAGTGACATGGGAAGCTCAGGAACTTTCAGATGAACTTGGTGTCAAGGTTTTTATGGCTGATATTATATATCACTTATTTGATTAGTTTAAAGCCTACATTGACACTATCAAGGAAAAAAAAAGAAGTTGTTGAAGAAGTAGTCTTCCCCTATACATATGCTCAAGATTGTACTGAATTGTGTCTTCAACAAGAAGGAAAATATATAATTAAATTTTAAATAAAAAGTAATTTTCAGTAACAACAATATTGTGGCGGATATAAGCTGCCACTAATTATTTATTTTAATTTATTCATTCATATAATTACATTTCAAATGGAAATAAATTTTCAGCAATAAAAATATGAAGGCAAAATGAAATTGCCACTAATTTTTATTTTTTTAAAAACATTAAAATCACATTGTAGCGGTCGAAAACTTCCACGTAAATTTTTTTTAAAAAAAATTAAAATTATGTTGTGGAGTTTTATAGACCCCCACAATATTTTTTTCAAAACATCAATATCATATTGTGAAGGTTCTAAATTGCCATTGATCAATTTTAAAACCCCCCACAAATTCAAAATTCATTTTGTGGCATACGTCATGGAGGTTGAAAAAAAACCGTTGTTGTATCCCCGTGGCAAGGCTAATTGTGGCACTTTTAAAAACTGCCACAATTATTTTTGTTGCAGTCAAAAACCGTCACAACTTGACAAAAAACCCGCCACAATTTAACAGTTTTTTGGTAGTGTAAGGTATGTCTAAACATCATGAAATCATCCATAAACATGCGATCATGAACCTTGAATCCATAATTCAATTCAAGGAAAGTTAAGAGTCAAGTCAAGAGAAGTTCTTAGAATTTTCCAAAAGTCTTTTACAAATGCTTTAAACTTGTTTCAAGACTTGAGATTTGAGTTGAATAAAGAGTAAAGAGTTGAAGTTCATTTCTTCAAAAGAGTATATGGGGACTATGTATTCCCAAAGAGTAAAATATTTTCACATTTAAACAAGAAAGGAAACACCGATTTCCAACGGAGCCTTTGAGCTAGTTTTTCAGTAAAGAGTAAAGAGTTGAAGTTCATTTCTTCAATAGAGTATATGGAGACTATGTATTCCCAAAGAGTAAATGTTTTTCACATTTAAACAAGAAAGGAAACACCGATTTCTAACAGAGTCTTTGAGCTAGTTTTCAATAAAGAGTAAATGCTTTCACAAAGTAAGCTTGAGGAAACTTTGATTTTCTAGAGAGCCTTTGGGCTTGTTTTTGAGCAATTATCTCAAACCACAGAAACAAGTTAAATAGTCCTAACCCATCGGTGGCCCCCTAAAGTTGACAACAATTTTCACTTAGACACTTTAACTAGGCTTTGTTCATTTTAGACACCTCATGTCAGGCTCCGTTGTGTCATTTGACACTTTTCGCTGACATGACAAAGTGAGTGTTATACACTCGCTATTGACGCGTGAGGGGCATATTTAGCCTATTTTATTTTATTTTTTCTCTTCTTCTTTACCATTTTACAGCCACTAACTCTCCTATTATTTTTCAAAGCTTAAAGTACTTCAATGGAGGTTAAATCTTTTGTTATAATAATTTCAATTTAAATTTCCCACAGCAAGCTTAGGTAGATCCAAAAAGAGACAAGAAATCAAATCCATATCAACAACACCCCAAATCACGTAAAGTTCACCCACAATAATCATAAAGAAAAAGGCAAAAACAATTCTTCAAATCAAACGTATCCACAACTCAATTGCCCACATATAACTGCCAACAACTCAAATTTCAAGTTAACAAAAATAGGAGCCAAAAAGACCCCAATTTTCATTATGTGAATGTTAATCCCACTAACCTCAAGCCCTAATTAAACTACAAATATCTCAAAATTAAAGAAAAGGAGACTAAATCTTAAAAATACGAACCATTGTTGTTATACATTTGCACCTCTTAGCCCTAAATCAAATGAAAGATGGAAGGTGCAGTGAAGAAAACGGTCAAAATTTGGGTGAATATGGAAACAAAATCATGGAAAAAGAGGAATAAAACAGAGAAGATGATTGTGTGGATGTGGGTGTGACAGAAAAGACAATGAAAATTGAGGAATATAATAGAGTAGATTGTGTGGATGTGGGTTTATGGCAAAAACAATAAGGCTAAAAAAATAATTAAAAGGAGTAATACAATGGAGAAGATGACTTTGGGAAGTTGTGGGGTGTTGCACTTTTCTTTAAATTTGTCAAACTATTTTATTTAATTTTTTTGATAACAAGACCACATGTCATTTATTCATTGGTTACTTTGTCATATATTTTAATTCTTATTGTTTCTCTTTAATATGATAGACTTTTAATGAGTTGGCATGATATAATTGGGTATCTAATCCATGTGGACGCACTTGGAGTCAACATGTGCTAGTGAAAAAAGTGTCAAAATGACACAATAAGGTATGACATGAGGTGTCTAAAATGAACAAAGCCTAGTTAAAGTATCTAAGTGAAAATTGTTGTCAACTTTAGGGGGCCACTGATGGGTTTGGCCTTTTAAAAATATGAGCTAGTATCTTTTGGGAGTAGTATTGAGCACCGATATGGGGGAGAGTTCAGACAACTCCCAGCCCCCATAAAGCATGTAGCCATCATGGGTTGAAAAACGGTCATACTTTTTAGATGACTACTTAGTACTTTTTAGCATAGACTAGTGGATCCACTTAGTAGTTAGGTTATATACCCATGGCAAGGTATAGGACCGCCCTGACAGCGTGAGGCAAAACGTTGTATCATCACAATAGCTCTTAAGTGATGATTGTCGGTTAGAGAAACTCCTATAATAGTATTTTGTATTCTTATATACACAGAAGTAAATTGTATTTTTATATACATTCCAGAGTTCATATTGTATCTTTGCATACATACAGAGTTACTATTGTATTTCTAAATACACAGAGTTGTTATCCATGTTTTAAAAGCTTTTCTCTGTACTACATTCATATTACTGCTTTATATTGAAATGAGTTAAGTTGAGTTTAGTTGAGCCAGGTATGTTCTTTCAGTTCCTTTCAAGCTTATGCCTTGTTTTAGAATTCCCCTCGCATGCTCGTACATTCAATGTATTGATGCCAGTTGGCCTGCATCTTTTATGATGCAAATACAGGTAACCAGGATCAGCATCCAACGCATCGTTGATTCTAGTTGAGCTTCAGAGTTGTTGGTGAGCCTTCTTGCTTACGGAGGATCCCCTTTATTGCTTTCAGTATTTTAGTTCATTAGGATGTCGTGGGTCTTGTCCAGACATCCATCTCAGTTATTAGAGGCTTCATAGACTGTTAGTTGATGTTAGTTCATGAGTCTTTACATTTCTTTTTCAGTTATTTTGAGACTTGAGTTGTCATTTTGGCTAGTTGAATGTTGATCTCTAAATACATTCTAAGTTATTCGTTGAGACAATTTTAGTATGATTGTATTTTAATACTCTCTTTTATCATGAGCTAAGTCTTCTGCTAAGAGTTAAGTCAGGCCAGGGGTTCGCTTGGGGCCAACAATGCTTCTCGAGTGCCAGCCACGTCCGAGGTGTAGGCTCAGGGGGTGACACTTATACTTGTAGTATGCATTTGTATTTTGAACTCTCCTACTCAATACTTTGTCAGTTAAACCCTTAAACTCATTAAAACACAATATTTTAAACCTTTTTTCTCATCAGATCACTGTGTGTAATCCAATCTCTTACACTTGTAATTCCATGTCATTTTTCAATGACACATAAGAAATTAAATATTAAGAAAATAAGAAAATCAAATATTTAACTTTTGTAAATTCTAGAAATTTTTAATTAGCCATGTTCTTCAATCCCCATATATGCTCACAACTTGAGGACCAAATTCATGTCAAATAGTTGAAATTCTTCTTTATTTGACTTGAAATTCAACTGCATGTTCACTAACACAAATCCAACGAGCTCCAATCACAAATTTGAATTGACTTCACAAATTCATAAGACTCGATTGTTGTTCTTCAAGCTTTCTCAAACTTACCGATGGAGTTTTAAACTTTTTTTCAATACACACCATCACCCTTTATGTTAATCCAAATCATACCTTTGCTTTGAATCCAACTAACACAAAAAATGATTAGAACTTTTAAAATAGAAACACTATGAATTTAGAAAAATGGGGGTTGAAAAAAGAAATTAGGACGAAGATTTGATTTGGTGCAAATAAGAGAGAAGGAGAAGAAGAATAAGGAGCAGCAGCAGCAACATAAGGAGGAGGAGGAGGAGCAGCAACAGCAACAGCAACATAAGGAGGAGGAGGAGGTACACACCATCACCCTTTACGTTAATCCAAATCATACCTTTGCTTTGAATCAAACTAACACAAAAAATGATTAGAACTTTTAAAATAAAAACACTATGAATTTAGAAAAATGGGGGTTGAAAAAAGAAATTAGGATAAAGATCTGATTTGGTGCAAATAAGAGAGAAGGAGAAGAAGAAGAAGGAGGAGGATGAGAAGAAGAAGGAGGAGGAGAAGGAGGAGGAAGAGGAGGAGGAGGAAGAAGAAGAGGAAGAAGAAGGGGAGGAAGAAGAGGAAGAAGAAGAGGAGAAAGAGGAGGAGGAAGAAGAGGAATAGGAGGAATAGGAGGAAGAGGACGAAGAGGAAGAAGAAAAGGAAGAAGAGGAGGAGGAAGAGGAGGAAGAAGAGTAGGAGTAGGAGGATGAAGAGGACGAGGAAGAGGAACAGGAGGATGAAAACGAAGAGGAGGATCATACCTTTGCTTTGAATCCAACTAACACAAAAAATGATTAGAACTTTTAAAATAAAAACGCTATGAATTTAGAAAAATAGGGGTTGAAAAAAGAAATTAGGATGAAGATCCGATTTGGTGCAAATAAGAGAGGAAGAGGAACGGGAGGATAAAGACGAAGAGGAGGATCATACCTTTGCTTTGAATGCAACTAACACAAAAAATTATTAGAACTTTTAAAATAAAAACACTATGAATTTAGAAAAATAGGGGTTGAAAAAAGAAATTAGGACGAAGATCTGATTTGGTGCAAATAAGGGAGGAGGAGGAGGAGGACGACAACGACGACGAGGAAGAGGAAGAAGAGGAAGGACGAGAAAGAAGAGAAAGAGGAAGAGGAAGGACGTGGAAGAGGAAGATGAAGTATCACAACCTGATTTCTCAAGTCATGATGACACCTACTATACCCTACCAGTAGGTAAGCCAACCCGTAACCCAGAACATCAAGCAATGAGCGGAAGGGCAAAAACTAGCGAAAACAATAATCTAAACAAGAGCAATAAGGCGGAAACAAACCAAAATAAATATATACAAAAATCCCTCCTAGAACCTGGAAGTCACTAGTACAGAGCTATCTAGTAAAGAGTACAAGTCCCAAAAGTGGACCACAACAAAGTAGGTCTCAAAGGCAGCAAGACTAGCTAAAACAAAAGAAGGAGACAAAACAAACCCAAAATGCCAAGTGCTCGCTCTCGTCTCCGAGTCACAGTTGCAAAAGAAGGCTGGAACTAATCACCACTGGTAAATGGTACAGGGACCTGCATCATGAAATAGATATAGTGCGTAGCATGAGTACCAACACAACAGGTACTCAGTAGGCATCATAGGCCGACTGAGCAAAAAGGGTAAAAATAATAAGAAATGATAGAATCTAGACACAGAGAGGTTAAAACAGATAAGAAAAGAAAGCACACGAGCATACCAGAAATAAACTAAGTACAACTAAACTAAACCTAACTGGACCCTCATAAGCCAGAAGGTATACTCGTGCGCAAGTTTAAATAAAACTTGAACGGACCCCCATAAGCTTGATAGGTACACAGAAAAGCTAAGTCTACTGAGAAAGAAGAAAATCGAGCTCCCAGCCCAAAGTAACCAAGATAACCCATCAAACTCCATCCAGCCAGCAGTGCACTCCCATCCCAGCTAGAAAGAGTGACCCAGGGGGCACCCTACTAAACAGTCCACTCCTAGCCCAGCTAGAAAGATACCCAAGGGTGAGGTTGATATCGCGAGTCGTACTACCATGCAGTCAGCTCCCAGCCCAGCTAGAAAGAGCGACCTGGGGACACCCAGCCCAGCTAGAAAGAGAGGCTCGGGGGGATCGCCAACATCACCGAGTCTACCCAGCCAGCGATACGCTCCTAGCCCAGCTAGAAAGAATGATCCCGAGGGTGATGGTATCTCTAATAGGGTCCAATCCTACAATAGCCATCGTGGAACGCCGTCTACTCCAAGAAATCACAAAAAAGGCTCCAAGCCTATACTATCTCAAACCCATGCCTCTAGTGATGCACTGAATCTTCAAGAACGCGTCGGAACAACAGAATTAGAGGGAAAAGATACAGAGGTGGAACAAGCAGTGATAACGTCTAATCTAAGACTCAAATTGTCAGACTCAAGTTTACTACTCCAGTCTACAAGGAGATACGTCATCCGAACGACGTCGGTAGAAAGTCAAGGCTATCCAGCCCACACGGGTCATAAGTCTAAGGCAATGCTAGCCTAACCTAGACTAAGGACATCATGCTTACGGTTAAGGATGAACAAGCATACAACACATAGCATACAGGCATACAATAGCATTTAGCACTTAAGCATGCAACTCTACTAAATCGGTTAACATGATACTATACCCGAAATATGACCAATCGATCCTAACACAAGGTATCTAATCAAAGTAAAGTAGGAAACTGGTACCCACCCCCAATTCACTCCAATCGACATACTTTTACACAATTAAGCTCAATCTAATAGAAAGAAAGTCGTAGCCTACCTTAAGACCGACCGCGCGCGCTCCAAATCACTTTACCAGAGCTTTTCCTTCCCGAACGACCTTTGAATGTTGTCACTCTATCAAATATAGGATCACAACATTAGTACGGTCGTTTAGACACCAAAATCACAACAAACGGAGACGGGTCAATTTTGGAGTCAAAACGGGAATCATGGGACCCGCACCGAACTGTCCGAATTTGATTCCGTCAAGAGACCCTAAATAGTACCCCGAACTTGTATTCCAAAATGGAACACAATTCGAGGCTCAAAACGCAGCAAAACCAACAAGCAAGAAAACCACACTTTAATCAACTTAAAAGAAAATATGCAGCAGTCTAAACTCAAAATTTACAAGGATCTAAAGGTGTCCAGCACTCTTTGAACACTCCACGACTAATCCACAACAATTCCCAACACGTGGGACTTCGAATCACCCAAAACGGAGCTGAGATGAGTAAGATATGACCAAAACAAGAATGTCAAAAACAAAAGCTCGAAAAAGGGTACAGAAGTCAGGTTAATCGCAAAATTTACCTCGAACTACGTGCACCCAACAACTTTCGAACACTCTACAGAGAAGCCACCGAAAATACGAACCTCCCGCACTTTGAATCGCCTAATTCGGTTGAGAGATGAGAGAGATATGAGGTTTTTAAGGTTTGGGAAAGGGTTGCTGAAATTTTCTGCATTTATAGCAGATTTTTCTGCATTTTTCCCCAAAACTTAAAAACTTCGACGGGGTGCTCCGAACTCGTTCGGAACCCCGTGCACGCAAACGAGATATGCAACCATACCAAATTCGATATTTCGGACTCAATGGCACAGTCAAAATTTCCATACGAGGTCATTTTGAAAAAAAGTGGGTCCCACACCCAAATGTCATTTTAAGTCAAAAATCACAAAAGGGCTCGGAAAAAAATCAGAAACCTCAGGATACAAAAGAAGGGTCAATCTAGACCAAAATCGACATTTCGGAGCTGATCACGCTAACGGAATTCTCATCCAAGTGCGTTTACTCAGAATGTTGACTAAAGTCAAACTTAGGCTTAAACTTAAAGTTAAAACGTCTAATCTCACCGACTCACACTGAAAACCTCGGAAGTTATTCTGAACAAGCTACTATTCTAAAATGACCCTTTCGAAGCTGATGGAATCGTCAGAATTGGATTCCGATGTCATCTTCTTGAACTTTTGATCGAAAATGATCATTCAAGGTTCATAAGCTCCAAAAACACTATAACTCGCACAATAACCAAACGAACGACCAGGTGACTGAACTGTCAGTCCCAGCAAGTCATAAATGACTTGGGGTCGCTACAGGAACACTTTAAATGATACACAGAAGGCAAAACACAGAAATGACCAGGAGGGTCATTACATGAAGAAGAAGAGGAGGAGGAAAAAGAAGAAGAAGAAAAAAAAAATATGAGGAAGAAGAGGAGGAGGAGGACGAAGAAGGAAGAGAATAAGAATAATGAGAAGAAGAAGGTGTATGGCGGGTGATTTCGAAAAAAAAGAAGTGTATGGGTGTGGTGAGTGATTTTGTCAAAGAAGAAGAGAAGAAAGTTGAGGATTAGGGGTGGGAAGAGTGTTGGAGAAGAAGAGAAATTGGGATGCGGGCAGGGGTGGGAGTGGGGTGGGGTGGGAGAGGGTTAATAAAGAAATAAGTTTTTTAATTTAAAAAATAATATTTTTTCTTTGAAAATATTTGTTAAGATAATATAGTGTATTTACACTCTTGTAAGTGATTATATTCACACATTTTCCGAACTCAACAATATTTATGTTACATTAGAGGTTTCAAATATTGTGTTTTAATAAGTTTAAGGGTTTAATTGATAAAGTATAGAGTAAGAGGATTTAGAATACAAACTTATATAAATACAATGGTTCATCAGACCATTTCGCCAAAATCTTATAATAAAACTACTCCATTGATTATGAGAACATGCAAGGATGAGAAGAAGAAAACATTACTAACGACAATTGATTCAAACTTTGGTATTGAATCATGAGAAGAAAGTAATGAATTTCATGTCTTGAAACGAGAACTTACCATTAAGGCATGATTTTTCTACTTTCGACATTGTTAACCGAGCGTTTATTTTAACCCATTATTGGTAAATTGGCAATTGATCTGAGATTGAGGAATTTTGGTGGTTATTAACTCAGTTTCAAAGAGGGATGAAATCTAAGGCAAATAATGATTAAATATCCGCTTTATAGCGTGTTTGTTGCTACATAGCTTCATATCTAATCAATTGAATACTGATGTAGGAAAATTCTTCTAATGAAGACGTGTTGAGTTTTCTTTCCTTCACTAACCCCCATAGTTGAATAAGAAAGTCTTGTCTCTAGTTCAGGGAAAGTCCAAGTTATTCACGAAGTTTTATTTGCAATTGGGGTTTTATCAAGTGTGTATTGCCAGATGAACATATTTCTTTTCTCTTTTGTTGGCTTTGCAAGTTCCTGTTGTGCATCCCTGATCACTTTCTTCTGATTATCTCTTTTTAGCCAAACTATTAGCTTCTGAGAGTACAGTTATAGACTAGTTCAGATTGAGAGGGACAATGAATTTTTATATAACTTTGTGAGAAAGGTACCTATGACCAATTATATGCATCTTCTTCAAAGTTCTATATTTCTTATGAAAGAAAATGTAGGCATTTGTTCTTTAGAAATGAACTCTGGAAACTACTTTTGAGATATTGATAGTGCACGAGAAAAAAAAGTTAATAAAATGTATATTTCCAATTGAATCTGTGCAATTAAAGGAAAGTTAGGTGGTTAACTTAATAGACTGTCATGTATTAGTTAGTCGGTTAGTTAGCTGTTAGTTAGAGTGGTTACTTAGTTACTAATGATATATATCCAAAAGAGTCAGTGAAATCTGATGAGTCCGAGATTTAGACTCATTTAGGGCTTTGTTTATATGGATTTAGTGTCCTCAAATGCTTATTTTGTGCAAATAACTGATGATAAATCTTTGATTTTCAGGAATATGGGTTGAAGAATAAAGCAAGGACACTAACTTGCAAAAAGGAACAAAACGAGCTGAAAAAAATGAAGAAAGGCAAGCCTAGTGATCACCAAGTTCACTTGACGAATCACCGAATGGCTATATGACCGCCCAAAGTTCTAGTGTGCCAGGCCCTGAAGGAATAAACCAAGTCGGCGAGAGAAAGGAGCAGTCAGCGGATCACCGAGCAGTTCTGTGATGTAGTGCTAGATCGCCCAAAGTTACAGACCTTGAGGATGCTGAATGCCAAGGCAGAAGGGAGATGAAAGTGACCAAAGGGCGGCTTGCCGAGTGGTTCGGCGAGCCCGAATTACTTTGCCAAATGACTCTTTGCAGCATATTTTTGGCGACTATAAATACATTTTTGAACATTTAGTTTAAGATCTTTTATCAATTATTCTTTAGAACAATTTTTTATTAAGTTTTTAGCATCTGGAGATAGTTTTCTCTAGTTTTCCTTAGCTTTGAAGGATTGAAGAAATTCACTTTTGAGAAATTGGAAGTGAGTCTTTGAGAATCTTCAAATTGGAGCATAGTAAGGACGAAATCACTCTTACCCAGTTGATGGATAATCAATTTGGTAATGGGTTTTACCTTTTTATGATGTCTAGCTAAAACCCCAATTCTTGGGGTGTAATTATGTGATTATGGACTGATTTAGCTTATGAGTATTGCTAATTGTTTTAAATGTTATTTAAAAGTGAGTTCAATCATTAATTGTGGTTTAATTTAAGAATTGTAGTTGCAAATGCAGTTCTATGTTTGTGTTCTTGGCTTGCTCGAGAGAGAGGTTTTAGACCTAAAATTATTGATTGATGGTTTGTGGGTATTGGGTTGACATGGGTTCAACTCAAGAGAGTGAATCTTAAACACAATCCCACACATTCAGCTCGAGAGAGTGAATGGATTAAGGTGTGGGCTGGTCTTATTTTGCATGCTTGTTGATATTCGAGAGAAATCATTTGATTCGGGGTAAATTGTTCGAGAGAAAATTTACCTCCACTATAGCCTAGCCTACTCACTAATGTCTAGCTATTTTCTAATAGTTGCAATTACCCATATGTCTATATTAACCTATAATCGATCACATCCCAATAATCCGTCTCATTATTGTTAATTCGTATTGTTTGTGACTGCTGTTTGTAGTTGGTAATCAAAACCAAAACCCCCCATTTGACACTAGTGTCGCTCCTTAATTTGAATGATGTTTTTATTTGATAATTTTTATTCCTATGACTGATTTGAACACATTCATATTTCCCAATTGAATTTGAAACACGTATCGCTCCCTGTGGGATTCGACCCCAACTCATTTAGTTGGATTTTTTAAATGAAGTGTCTTTGAAATGTTAATTAATCATAATTACTTTGATGTTTATAAAAAAAGTAGAAGCAATTAATCATCAGTGTACATTTTTCTTCAGTTTCAATGGAACATTATTTCCAATCTTTCTCTTCTTTTAGCATCCATTAATGGAGCTTCTTAACATGGTATTAGAGCCAGCCGATTATAGTGAAGAAGATCCTTGAAGCTGAAGAATCAGTTCCAACATCTAGAGGAATTCCTTCATAAAATCTAGAGTTTGAGAATTTCTCAAATTTGGTGATTTTTTCTCAATTTAGTGTGTTCGAGTCCAGATCTCAACTTTTCTCATCTTCCAGTGAAGTAATATGGTGATTTTTGAGAATTCAAAAATGCCAACTTCTGAAGGAATGGAAACAACATCAATGAAGCTGCAGCTAGAAACTCAACTGCTCTTAAGGGACAAGTCGATCCAAATCATCCTCTCTACATCTATCCATCTGATACTCAAGGTGTAGCTCTAATTTCTACTTAGCTAATTGGTACTGAAAACTATTCTCTAGGATAAAGTACATGCGTATTGTTTTACTAGGAAAGAACAAGCTAGGTTTTCTATTAGGGAAATGTAAGAGGGAATCATTTTGTGCTAGTCTTCATAATCTTTGGGAAAGATGCAATGCTATAGTTCTAGCTTGGATAATGAATATTGTATCCAAAGATTTGCTTAGTTATGTTATCTATGGATATGATGCTCATAAGGTGTGGGAGGACCTCATAGAGAGGTTTGATAAGATAAATGTTTCTAGAGCATTCTATCTGCACCGGGAGATAGCCTCACTATCCTAAGGCAAAAGTTCAGTCCCAACCAATTAGTCTAGGTTAAGGGAACTTTAGGATGAACTTGATGCTCTCATACCTCCTCCATCTTGTGCTTGTCCTGAATCTAGAACTTATACTTAACATTCTCAATTGCAAAAGTTGTGGCAGTTCCTTATGGGATTAAATGAGTCTAATGCTAATGTGAGAAGTCAAGTGTTGATGATTGTACCTCTGCCTAATGTTAATCAAGAATATGTCATAGTTTTGAATGTTGAAAGTCAGAGAACCACTGGAGTAAGCTCATCTAGAGGAAGCTTAGATCCAACTGCTTTCCTTAGCAATAGGGGATATCAAAATTATTCAGGAGGCTCTAGTAGTGGATATCGGAATTCCTCAAGAGGTTCTAAGAATGTATATTGGAACAACAACTCATGCAATAAAGGCACCACCTACAAACCTAGGGAGAGCTTTGTTGAATAGAGAAACAATTATGGAAAATCCAATCTCTATTGTGACTACTTTCATTGGAAAGGTCGTAGAATTCTCACGCCTAGGATTAGAGAAATCACGTATTGTAGTGATTATTAAAATTATCGAGTACATCCTCTTTATATAAGAAGTAAATTGTAGAGTCCTAAGCTAGATATACTTAGATTCGTACTACAATAACTATTATTGCTATAATAATACTGCAATTATAAATAATCTAATCGTAGTCGTAATTAATCCTAGTCAAGTTCAGCTAGTACAAGAAGTGGCAGTCTAGCCAATATAAGTAGCCAAGTCCTAGTGTTACTCAACTCTGTTGTTCACATTTATTGGACCAAGTTGTTCAACCTGTTCCATACCTTCAGTTTTCGTTATCTTTAACACTTCCCCTCAAGTTAAAGAGTGGAGGAATGGTTACTCCTAGCTTGCTTAAAAAACCCAGAAAAAACTTATTTAGTCAATGCTTAGGTATGAATGTGATGTCAAGTCGTTGCGTGTAGTAGTTGAGCAGATTGATACGAGTAGTCCCACGTGTAAAAACAGAGTAGTATGGTTATTCCTACCATAGATTTAACATGACTCAGTATTGCTCCTCTCTTTATTTCCACTTGGGAAACTTTGATTGTTTGGAAAACCTGATCCATATTGACTGTTCTGAGAACGTGTTTTGTGTCCTACATGCTTGAAGCCTCTTTCTCTGGAATTAAAGTTGTTGTTTTCTCTTCCCCACCCCTTTGGGCAGAGAATACCATGTTCTGGTTTTGTTGTGACACATTATCTTCATCTTCCCTTATATCAAAACCCCTAAGAGCATTAACAAATTAATTAAGGGTGGGATATGGTGCCTTACCTAACATGACAATCTTGAAGGTTTTGTACTTGAGGCCTAAACCTTTAGAAAAATTGACTACTTTGCTATTTTCATCCACAGGTTTGTGAATGGCTGCAAGGCTATCACATATGCCTTTGAATTTCTTGATGCATTCATCAATCTTTTTGGTCTAACTTAACACTTTGTAGTTGTTGTTTGAGCTGAAACTCCTTATATTTTGTTGCTTGAAGATAAGCTTCTTCCAACCATTCCCATATATCCTTGGCAGTTGAGCAACACACAATTAGGTACATGTTTTCTTCTGTCAAGGTTCCTGAGATCCAACTCCTTCGCAACACATCTTTCTCCTCTCAATCATCAATGTTGCCACTATCTTTTGCATCCTTCGCAACCGCTACAGCTTTTTCAACAGTCTGTCTAGTAGAACAACCATTTTTAGTTGGTTCATTCTCTATGATGTGATAGATTAGTCTCATCACCTGAATCTATTGGGATATTTGTGTCCTCCATATGAGATATTTTGTTGGCTTAAGTTTAATGGTGCAAGCGGCAATGAGGGGGCGAAGTGAGGAAGTGGACAGAGTGTTGGTAAAGACGGTCATTGCAGTTGAACTTTTTTTTTTTTCAATACACAGAGAGTGGAAGTGCTTATGTGCTCCGATACTATGTAGAATTCTAACCTAGAGAAATCAATGATTGTATTGATGATTAAAATTGTCGAGTACATATTCCTTACATATGGAGTGAATTTTATAGTCCTAAACTAGCTATACTCAGAATCCTACTACAATAACTATTATTACTATAATAATATTGTAATTATAAATAATCTAATCCTAGTAGTAAACTAATCCTAGTCGTCTTCAACTAGTACAAGAAGTAGCAGCCTAGTCGATATAAGTAGCCTACTCCTAGTGTGAATCTAACTCCGTTGTACACGTTGGTTGATTGGACCAGGTTGTTCAACCATTCCATATCCTCAGTTTCTTTTATGTTCAACAAAGGTCACACTAGAGAGATTTGTTACAGGCTTTATGGCTATCCAAATGGCAAGAAGAAGAGTGAAGCTCCTCGAAAATACGCTAGCAATGTTTCTACAACTGGTGTGAATCATGTTTA
>JAJOOR010015299.1:0-15727 GCA_036250505.1 Solanum acaule
ATGGCAACACTAGTCTAAGCCTAGACTAAGGCCAAACATACTTCAAATCAATATTATCAAATACACCACAAGGTATGAATGTTCAATAATATCAAGAGTCATGCTGTCATAATCCAACAATTTCCCGAAATAAGGTCTAAGGCAGGAATTATAGAAATTTAGTATGCTTGACACCCGAACTCCTCCATACTCAAGAAAATCAATAAACAATTGCCTAAATATGCTCATTCTCACGAGGGGAAAGCCATAACCTACCTGAAAGCCGATCACGCGTGCTCCAACTCACGGTACCAGAGCTTTTCCCATCCGAACGGTCTCCAAATGCTTCCCTACTATCAAAAGGTTAATCACCTCGTCATTACGAATATGTTGACACTAAAATTATATTTTTCGGAGATGGACCCAAAATTAGGTCTAAAAATGGGATTGTGGGACCCACAATTGGAATCCCGAAAACGAATCCGTGAAAACGTCCCAAATACCTTACTAAAATAATACCCCAAAATTTAGCACAAAAAGATTCCTAAAACATAGCAAATCAGCCCCAACAATTAAAATCATTAATAAGTCTTGACTTACGACTTGGCAGCCCCTTGATCACCCATTTATGGAAAAACGAGACCCTCTCAACCCATACAGATTATACCACGATGATCCTTGCAAAAATCCCTACAAGTTAGCCTCAAGAATGACTCAAAACGGACCTAAGATGATCAAGATCTAACCTTTCAAAGTACAACAAAATTTCATTCCGAAAATCACTTTAGCAGTAGCTAAATTCGATTCCTTACCTCAAACGAAGCCTCCCCTTGCATTTCTGAGCTCACCTCTAGATTTCCCACGAAATTCTCTTGAAATTAGCCTTTTGAATCACCTAATTTGAACTTAAAATAGAGGAGATATCTATGTTTGAAGATGAGGAAAGAAAGAAAAAAAATGGACGAAAATTGTCCTTAAATCTGGAAATTTCAAGATTTCAACACGCTGCCACGTGGCGTCGCATGGCTCTGCGACGTTACCACCGGGTTAGAATTCAACAACTCTTCAAACTTAAATTTCGACATTTCGGACTCGCCGA
Source organism: Solanum acaule (assembly GCA_036250505.1). NCBI lineage: Eukaryota > Viridiplantae > Streptophyta > Magnoliopsida > Solanales > Solanaceae > Solanum > Solanum acaule. The sequence goes on from JAJOOR010015299.1 coordinate 1,079, forward strand.
AGTTGGAAAAACACAAACCATATATGAAATCTGATTGGAAATGATATTTCGTACTCAACGGTGAAGTCGGAATTTCCATTGGAGATCTCTTCGATGAAAAGTGGGTCCCACACCCAGTATCGTTTTGAGGTAGATTCCACAATGGGCATCTAAAGCCTCGGGAAGTGAGCAAAGGGTCGTTCTAGAACAAAATCGATATTCCGAGGCTAACCTAGCTGTCAGAATTTTTATCTGAGCATGTCTTCCAAGAAGGTTGACCAAAATCAACTTTTCAAGTTATAAAATCTCCAAAACAGGGAAACGGGCCAAAAACCCAAAAGAACGACCAGGTCACCGAACAGTCAGTGCCTTCAAGTCATAAATGACTTGGGGTCGCTACAGGAACGCTCTAAACGGTAGAATGAATGCTTTAATTTAAAAATGACTTGGAGGGTCATTACAATATCCACTACTAAAATAACTTTCGTCCGCAAAAGTAAGAGTCAAGAAGTACCTGAAGGGTCAAATAAGACGGGGAACTGCGCCCGCATCTCATGCTCGGTCTCCCAGGTAGACTCCTCAACTGGACGATGTCTCCAATGGACCTTAACCACAGGAATGGCTTTGAAACGCATATCGTCTGACATCTCTGGCCAAAATAGCAACTGGCTCCTCAATGTATCTCAAACTGTCATCCAAGTCAACTGCATCATACTGAATCACATGGGACTCATCTGGAACATACCGGCGCAACATCCAATCATGAAAAACTGGTGAATAGGCCAGGGGCAAAGCTAACTCATATGCGACCTCCCCAACTGTCCTAAATGTCTCAAAAGGACCTATATACCTGGGGCTAAGCTTGCCCCGCCTCCCAATTCTCATTACATCCTTCATGGGCGAAACACAGAGGAATACTCTATCACCAACAACAAATTTCAACGGTCGACGCCTACGGTCTGCATAACTCTGATGTCTACTCTGGCTATCCTGAGCCTATCTTGAATCACCCTCACATGATCTAAAGCCTCTTGCATCAAGTCTGTACCGCGCGGCCTGGGCTCTGTAGACTCTAACCAACCAACTGGAGAGCGACAACGCCTACCATATAAGGCCTCGAATGGGGACATCTGAATACTCGACTGGTAGCTGTTGTTGTACGCAAATTCTGCCAAAAGCAAATACTAGTCCCACTTACCCTCAAAATCCATAACACAAGCCCGCAACATGTCCTAAAGAACCTGAATTGTGCGCTCCAACTGACCATCAGTCTGTGGGTGGAAAGTTGTGCTAAGGTCAACATGAGTACCCAACTAATCCTGGAAGGTCCTCCACAAGCTAGATGTGAACTGTGGACCCAGCTCTGAGATGATGGAAATAGGCACACCAGGAAGTAGATACGGGCTAACCTCTCAGCACTGTAGGAAGTATGGACAGGAATGAAGTGTGCTGACTTGGTCAATCGATCAACGATGACCCAAATACTATCAAGACCACAGGAAGTGCGGGGTAATCCTACAACGAAGTCCATGGTGATCCTCTCCCATTTCCACTCAGGAATGGGTAATCTCTGAAGCTCGCCACCAGGCCTCAAATGCTCGGCCTTAACCTACTGACAACTCAAGCGACGCGATACATAATCCACAATATCTCTCCTCATGCCGCTCCACCAGTAGTGTTGTCTCAAGTCCCGATACATCTTAGCTGTGCCCGGATGAATAGAATATTTGGAGTCATGGGCCTCGGTAAGAATCATGTGAATCGGACCCCCAACTCTTGGAACACAAAGTCGTTCAGCAAATCTTATAACCCCATCTAAATCTAAGGTAGCCAGGCCAGTGTCACCTCCCAAAACTCGATCTCGAAGTGCCACTAAGTCCTCATCCTCAAACTGACGGCTGCGAATCCGCTCCAGCAGAGATGGCTGATCATCCACATAAGCTAGTGCACACCAGGAATCAGAGATATCAAGCTGTATCATCCGGTTAGCTAAGGACTGGATGTCCAAAGCTAATGGTCGCTCCGTAGTAGAAAGAAAGGCTAGACTACCCATACTCACTGCTTTCCGACTCAAGGCGTCCGCTACTACATTCGCCTTGCCCGGATGGTAGAGAATAGAGACGTCATAGTTCTTCAGGAGTTCAATCCAACGGCGCTGTCTCGAATTAAGATCCCTCTAGCTCATAAATTACTGAAGTCTCCTCTAATCAGTATAGATCTTGCATCGAACTCCATACAGGTAATGCCTCCAAATCTTAAGTGCAAAAACAACCGCTGTCAACTCTAAGTCATGAGTGGGGTAGTTGCGCTTGTGTGGCTTAAGCTTCCTCGACGCATAAGCAATAACGCGGCCCTACTGCATCAGTACACAACCCAAACCAATGCCGGATGCGTCACAATAAACAGTAAACCCCTCACCCTCAACTGGAAGAGTCAATATAGGAGCGGTGGTAAGCAACTCCTTAAGCCTTAAAAAGCTCCTCTCACACTCCTACGACCATAGAAACGGAACATCCTAGCGAGTTAACCGAATCAAAGGAGCTGCTATAGTAGAAAATCCCTCAACAAAACGCCTGTAGTGGCCTCCCAATCCGACGAAGCTTCGAATCTCAGTCACAGAGGTGGGCCTGGCCCAATCACGAATGGCCTCAATCTTAGCGGGATCTACCATAATGCCATCCTTAGATACCACGTGCCCATGAATGCTACAGACTCGAGCCAAAACTCGCACTTTGAGAACTTGGCATAAAGTCGCTGGCCTCTCAAAGTCTGGAGCACTATCCTCAAATGCTGCTCATGCTCCTCCCGGCTTCGGGAGTATACTAGAATGTCATCTATGAAGAATATGACAAACGAATCGAAGTACGGCCTAAACACCCTAGTCATCAAGTCCATGAACACGGCAGGGGCGTTAGTCAATCCAAAAGACATCACTAGGAACTCATAGTGGCTGTAACGAGTCCTAAATGCAGTTTTAGGGACGTCCGCTGCCTTAATCCTCAACTAGTGGTAGCCGAATCTTAAATCAATCTTAGAAAATACTACGTCACCCTGAAGTTGGTCAAATAGATCATCAATCCTAGGCATGGGGTAACGGTTCTTCACCGTCACCTTGTTCAACTGCCTATAGACGATGCACAATCTCATAGTACCGTTCTTCTTCTTCACGAAGAGGATTGGGGCACCCCAAGGCGATACACTAGGCCGAATGAATCTCTTATTTAAGAGATCCTGAATCTGAACACTGAGCTCCTTGAGCCCTACGGGGGCCATACGGTACGATGGTATAGAAATGGGTATAGTGCCCAGCTCTACTTCAACAGGAAAATTAGTGTCACGATCAAGAGGGAAATTAAGCAGATCCGCAGGAAACACATTTATACACTCTCGAACAATAGGTACTGAATCAACGGTAGGACACTCCCTGCTAACATCTCTAGCATAAGCAAAATAAGCCAAACACCCGCTAGCCATCAACCTCTGGGCCCGAACAAAATATATCACCACAACTAGCGTGCGACTACAAGAGCCCTGCCACACCACTGGTGGAATACCAGGCATGGCTAAAGTAACAGTCTTGGCATAGCAATCCAAGACCGCACGGTGGGGGGATAACCAATCCATACCCAAAATCAAATAAAAATCCACCATCTCAAGCAAAATGAGATCAACCCTAGTGTCTCGCATCTGAATAGTCACCACACAGGATATAAATACCTGATCCACTACTAAAGAATCACCTACCGGGGTCGAAACACACACCGGCTCAACCAATAGCTCTGGCTCATACTCAATCGAGGAGCACAATAAACAGATATATAAGAATAAGTATAGCCTGGATCAAATAAGGCGGATGCGGGCTGATGGCATAATAACACTGTACCTGTAATGACATCGTCCGAGGTCTCAGCATCTGCTCTAGCTGGAGCTGCATAAAAGTGGGTCTGGGCTCCCCTTCCTTCTGCATCGGCTCTGCCCCCTAACCTTCCTCCTCGGGGACCACACCATATACCCTGGTAACCACCCCTGCGGTCCTGTCCCTGGCCTCCTCCTCTAGCTGGAGGTGCTGGCGTTGTCTCATGCCTAGCTGCTTGTGGAGCGGGTAAGGCTAACCTAGATCGGGACACTCGCGGGCCCAATGATCTAACCTGCGATGGGGACCCCTGGGACTGTCGACTGAGAGCTGGAGGTCGGCTACCACGGCCAGAAGAACCCATCTGTGAACTATCTCGGCCCCAACTAGGACCGGCACTAAAACCAATATGGCGGTGCTGATCACCCTCCGATGCCTGGAGAGAGTCTTGGAAGGGGCGACTAGACTGACCCGACTGAAACCTCTGCTTAGATCTATCATAATACTCTAGGGGTCTGAAACGGCGCCTATCGTGGCTATCCTTCTGTCTAGCTCTCTTGCTGCTGCCACCTTGGGCCTCGTGACGAAGCTGCTCAATAGTGCGGACATGGTCCACTACAACCAGAAATGAGCGGCCCGCTGAGACTAAAGACTGAGTCTCAATCCGCAACTGTAGTCTCAAACCCCGAATAAAACAACGAACCCTCTCCTCCTCAGTAGGTAATATCATGGCAGCATGACTGGAGAGCTCGTGGAATCGGGCTTCATACTATAATACTATATGGAGCCCTGCTCAAACCGAGCAAACTGATCTCTGATGCTCCTGGGAATAAATCGAGCCAAGAAGGCCTCTGAAAACTAAGTCCATATGACTGGTGGAGACCCAGCTGGCCTGGTCTCTAAGTATGTACGCCACCACTGCCTGGTGGGACTGTCTAGCTGGTAAGTGGTGAAGTCTGCTTCTCTCGACTCCACTAAACCCAAAGTCTGTAGCCGCTCGCGGCAGGTAAGTAGAAACTCGTGCGCATCCTCACCCACAGCCCCAGAAAACCTTGGCGGTGATAGTCTAATGAACACCCCGAGCATCTTCTGCTCCCGATGTGGCATGACGCTCTCCAGCTCGTCAGGCTGAACAACCGGTCCTTCTAGCTACTGTACAACCGGTGCCGCTGTTGCAGGCTGTCCCTGCGGTACTGGAGCGGCTGGAGCTGGGGCCTGCTGCGTACCCCCAATGGCAGCTAGTATTTGTATGAGCATCGCCTGTATACCTTGAGCTGCCACAGGCTCGGGCGGTGGCTAGGCTGGTCCCGGGCCTATCGCTTGCTGCTGTGCTGGAGCTGCTGGTGGCTCTATCACCGGCTCTGGAGTTTGCTCTCGGTCCTGGGCTGGTGCTGTAGCTCTAGCACGACCTCGAGGTCGGCCTCTACCCCTAGATGGGGACCTACCATGCGTGCGAGCCATCCCCGTAAAAGAGTGTAACAAGGAAGACTTTCAGAAACCGATTACACACACAATGTACGACAGTGATACAAAAGTGACACGTTCCTAAAGACATCCTGTAGCCTCCCGAAGATAAGTAACTGATATCTCAGTACCGATCTGGAGGACTCTACTAGACGTTAGCTCAGTACAAGTGAGACCGACGAACCTGGGGTTCTGATACCAATTTGTCAAGACCCAATTTCTCAGGTCATGATGGCGCCTACAATATGACCCACCAATAGGCAAGCCGACCCATATCCCGAAACTCGAAGTAATGGGATGTTAGGGTAGAAAACCAACCAATCAACCTAAAATAGTAATAAATATAACAAGAACATGCAATGAACGAGCGGAAGCGACTAGACATATATACACAAAATGATTTACTCCCAAAACCTGGAAGTCACAAGTACAGAGCTGCTAACAAAAGTACAAGTCCTAAAAGTGGACTACATAAAAAAGTTGTCTAAAAAGGAAAAAGACAAGCAAAAGTAAGTACAGAAGGAGACGGGCAAATTCAGGACGTTGTGTGCTCACCCTTACCTCCGATCACAATCGCAGCTGGCTCGAATCAACGTCGATAGCTAGTACTCGGACCTGCATCACAAAAATAGATGCAGAGTGTAGTATGAGTACCAGAACAACAGGTACCCAATAGGCATCAGGCCGACTAAGCAAGATAAGCAAAACTAAACTGAAATGCAAATAAAGGGTCACAATCAAGGGCAACAGAGTAGTAAATGTGGGTATGTACACGAGCGTACAAGCAACCAAGAAAAGGAATCTAACTAAATCCGCCGGGCTTCCATAAACCCGACGGGTACGCTCGTGCACAATGAAAGAAACCACCTACACGGACCCCATGAGCCCGCCAGATGCACCGGCAGTTGAAGTAAAACAATAGAGCTAGAAGGTCTATCACAATATTACCAATTTCCGATCTTTAACTGAACTATTCCCAATTATATTCCAAGATCTAATTACGTCCCGGACTTTAATCGGAACATCTCCAACCTCCAAAACCTCAACCTACAGATGAGAGTAATCAAGACTAAACTGAAGCTTCAGTAAGGAATTGGGAATGTACCACGTGCAACCTGGACCACGGACTCGAACCGGGTACTATAGCTAATGAGTCAACCTATATGGGCTGGACCACAGACTCACACCGGGTGCTGTAACCAAAGGTTGGGCACGGGTGGGCTGGACCACGGACTCTAACCAGGTACTGTAGCCAAAATCAGATCACAGGTAAGCTGGACCACGGACTTTAACCGGGTATCTGTAGCCGATAGAAAAGTAGGGCATTATGGATACAAGGTCATAAGCTGATTTACCACCTAGCTAAAGATCAGACTATCAGACTCAAGTCTACTATATTAGTCTACAAGGAGCTGACCATCCGAAACGACGTAGAAAAAAGTTCTACTGCCCAACGATATTCGAAACCTCGCAAGTCTATGGCAATACTAGTCTAAGCCTAGACTAAGGCCAAACATACTTCAAATAAATATTATCATATACACCACAAGGTATGAATGTTCAATAATATCAAGAGTCATGCTGTCATAATCCAACAATTTCCCGAAATAAGATCTAAAGCAGGAATTATAGAAATTTAGTATGCTCGACACCCAAACCCCTCCATACTCAAGAAAATCAATAAACAATTGCCTAAATATGCTCAATCTCACGAGGGGAAAGCCATAGCCTACCTGAAAGCCGATCACGCGTGCTCCAACTCACGGTACCGTAGCTTTTCCCCTCCGAACGGTCTCCAAATGCTTCCCTACTATCAAAAGGTTAATCACCTCATTATTACGAATATGTTGACACTAAAATTATATTTTTCAGAGACGGACCCAAAATTGGGTCTAAAACGGGATTGTGGGACCCACAATTGGAATCCCGAAAATGAATCCGTGTAAATGTCCCAAATACCTTACTAAACTAATACCCCAAAATTTAGCACAAAAAGATTCCCAAAACATAGCAAATCAGCCCCAACAAATAAAATCATTAATAAGTCTTGACTTACGACTTGGTAGCCCCTTGATCACCAATTTCTGGAAAAAGGAGACCCTTCCAACCCAAACATATTATACCACGATGATCCTTGCGAAAAGCCCTACAAGTTAGCCTCAAGGATGACTCAAAACGGACCTAAGATGATCAAGATCTAACCTTTCAAAGTACAACAAAATTTCATTCCGAAAATCACTCTAGCAGTAGCTAAATTCGATTCCTTACCTCAAACGAAGCCTCCCCTCGCATTTATGAGCTCACCTCTATATTTCCCACGAAATTCTCTTGAAATTAGCCTTTTGTATCACCTAATTTGAGCTTAAAATGGAGGAGATATCTACGTTTGAAGATGAGGAAAGAAAGAAAAAAACGGACGAAAATTGTCCTTAAATCTGGAAATTTCCAGATTTCAACACGCTGCCACGTGGCGTCGCGTGGCTCTGCCATGTCACCACCTTGTTAGAATTCAACAACTCTTCAAACTTAAATTTCGACATTCCGGACTCGTCGGAGTTGGAAAAACACAAACCATATATGGAATCTGATTGGAAATGATAATTCAGACTCAATGGTGAAGTCGGAATTTCCATTGAAGACCGCTTCGATGAAAAGTGGGTCCCATACCCAGTATCATTTTTAGTCAGATTCCACAACGGGCATCTAAAGCCTCGGGAAGTGAGCAAAGGGTCGTTCTAGAACAAAATCGATATTCCGAGACTAACCTAGCTGTCAGAATTTTTATCTGAGCACGTCTTCCAAGAAGGTTGACCAAAATCAACTTTTCAAGTTATAAAATCTCCAAAACAGGGAAACGGGCCTAAAACCCAAATGAACGACCAGGCGACCGAACAGTCAGTGTCAGCAAGTCATAAATGACTTAGGGTCGCTACAGGAACGCTCTAAACGGTGGAATGAATGCTTTAATTTAAAAATGACTTGGAGGGTCATTACAATATCCACTACTAAAAGAACTTTCGTCCGCGAAAGTAAGAGTCAAGAAGTACCTGAAGGCTCAAATAAGACGGGGAACTGCGCCCGCATCTCATGCTCGGTCTCCCAGGTAGACTCCTCAACTGGACGATGTCTCCAATTGACCTTAACCACAGGAATGGCTTTGGAACGCATATCGTCTGACATCTCTGGCCAAAATAGCAACTGGCTCCTCAATGTATCTCAAACTGTCATCCCAATCAACTGCATCATACTGAATCACATGGGACTCATCTGGAACATACCGGCGCAACATCAAAAGATGAAAAACTGGGTGAATAGCTGAATAGGCCGGGGGCAAAGCTAACTCATATGCGACCTCCCCAACTGTCCTAAATATCTCAAAAGGACCTATATACCTGGGGCTAAGCTTGCCCCGCCTCCCAATTCTCATTACACCCTTCATGGGTGACACACGGAGGAATACTCTATCACCAACAGTAAATTTCAACGGTCGATGCCTACGGTCTGCATAACTCTGATGTTTTCTCTGGGCTGTCCTGAGCCTATCTTGAATCACCCCCACATGATCTAAAACCTCTCGCATCAAGTCTGTACCGTGCGGCCTGGGCTCTGTAGATTCAAACCAACCAACTGGAGAGCGACAACGCCTACCATATAAGGCCTCGAATGGGGACATCTGAATACTCGAGTGGTAACTCTTGTTGTACGCAAACTCTGCCAAAGGCAAATACTGGTCCCACTGACCACCAAAATCCATAACACAAGCCCGAAACATGTCCTCAAGAACCTAAATTATGCGCTCCGACTGATCATCAGACTACGGGTGGAAAGTTGTGCTAAGGTCAACACGGGTACCCAACTCATCCTGGAAGGTCCTCCAGAAAGTGGATGTGATCTGTGGGCCCCGGTCTGAGATGATGGAAACAGGCACGCCATGAAGACGAACCACCTCTCGAATGTAGATACGGGCTAACTTCTCAGCACTGTAGGAAGTATGGAGAGGAATGAAGTGTGCTGACTTGATCAATTGATCCACGATGACCCAAATACTATCAAGACCACAAGAAGTGCGGGATAATCCTACAATGAAGTCCATGGTGATCCTCTCCCTTTTCCACTCAGGAATGGGTAATCTCTGAAGCTCGCCACCAAGCCTCAGCTCGGCCTTAAGCTTCTGACAACTCAAGCAACGCGATACATAATCCGTAATATCTCTCCTCATGCCGCTCCACCAGTAGTGTTGTCTCAAGTACCGATACATCTTAGCTGTGCCCGGATGAATAGAATATTTGGAGTCATGGGCCTCGGCAAAAATCATGTGAATCAAACCCCCAACTCTTGGAACACAAAGTCGATCAGCAAATCTTATAACCCCATCTAAATCTAAGGTAGCCAGGCCTGTGTCACCTCCCAAAACTCGATCTCGAAGTGCCACTAAGTCCTCATCCTCAAACTGACGGCTGCGGATCCGCTCCAGCAGAGATGACTGAGCATCCACATAAGCTAGTACACACCGGGAATCAAAGATATCAAGCTGTATCATCCCGTTAGCTAAGTACTGGATGTCCAAAGCTAATGGTCGCTCCGTAGTAGAAAGAAAGGCTAGACTACCCATACTCACTGCTTTACAACTCAAGGCGTCCGCTACTACATTCGCCTTGCCTGGATAGTAGATAATAGAGAGGTCATAGTCCTTCAGGAGCTCAATCCAACGACGCTGTCTCGAATTAAGATCCCTCTGGCTCATAATGTACCGAAGGCTCCAGTGATCAGTATAGATCTCGCATCTAACTCCATACAGGTAATGCCTCGAAATCTTAAGAGCAAAAACTACCGCTGTCAACTCTAAGTCATGAGTGGGGTAGTTGCGCTTGTGTGGCTTAAGCTACCTCAACGCAAAAGCAATAACGCGGCCCTGCTGCATCAGTACACAACCCAAACCAATGCTGGATGCATCACAATAAACAGTAAACCCCTCGCCCTCAACTGGAAGAGTCAATATAGGAGCGGTGGTAAGCAATTCCTTAAGCCTCAGAGAGCTCCTGTCACACTTCTCCGACCACAGAAACGGAACATCCTGGCGAGTCAACCGAGTCAAAGGCGCAGCTATAGTAGAAAGTCCCTCAACAAAAAGCCTGTAGTAGCCTGCCAATCCGACGAAGCTACGAATCTCAGTCACAGAGGTGGGCCTGGCCCAATCACGAATGGCCTCTATCTTAGCGGGATCTACCATAATGCCATCCTTAGATACCACGTTCCCAAGAATGCTACGAACTCAAGCAAAAACTAGCACTTTGAGAACTTGGCATAAAGTCTGGAGCACTATTCTCAAATGCTGCTCATGCTCCTCCCGGCTCCGTGAGTATAATAGAATGTCATCTATGAAGACTATGACAAACGAATCCAAGTATGGCCTAAACACCATAGTCATCAAGTACTTGAACGCGTAGGGGCGTTAGTCAACCCAAAAGACATCACTCGGAACTCATAGTGGCCGTAACGAGTCCTAAATGCAGTTTTAGGGACGTCTGCTACCCTAATCCTCAATTGGTGGTAGCCGGATCTTAAATTAATCTTAGAAAATACCATCGCACCCTGAAGTTGGTCAAATAGATCATCAATCCTAGGCATGGGGTAACGGTTCTTCACTGTCACCTTGTTCAACTGCCTGTAGTCGATGCACAATTGCATAGTACCATCTTTCTTCTTCACGAAGAGGACTGGGGCACCCCAAGGCGATACACTAGGCCGAATGAATCCCTTATCTAAGAGCTCCTGAATCTGAACACTGAGCTCCTTGAGCTCTACGGGGGCATACGGTACGGTGGTATAGAAATGGGCTTAGTGCCCGGCTCTACTTCAATAGGAAAATCAATGTCACGATCGGGAGGGAGACCAGGCAGATCGGCAGGAAACACATCTGTAAACTCTCGAACAATAGGTACTTAATCAACGGTAGGACCCCCCCTACGAACATCTCTAACATAAGCTAAATAACCCAAACACCCGCTAGCCATCAACCTCTAGGCCTGAACAAAAGATATCACCACAACTGGCGTGCGACTACAAGAGCCCTGCCACACCACTGGTGGAATACCAGGCATGGCTAAAGTAACGATCTTAGTATAGCAATCCAAGACCGCACGGTGGGGGGATAACCAATCCATACCCAACATCAAATCAAAATCCACCATCTCAAGCAAAATGAGATCAACCCTAGTGTCTCGCCTTTGAATAGTCACCATACAGTATCTAAATACCTGATCCACTACTAAAGAATCACCTACCGGGGTCGAAACACGCAATGGATCAACCAATAGCTATGGGCTTATACTCAACCGAGGAGCACAATAAACAGATATATAAGAATAAGTAGAGCCTAGATCAAATAAGGCGGATGCGGGCTGATGGCATAATAACACTATACTTGTGATCACATCGTCCGAGGTCTCAGCATCTACTCTAGCTAGAGCTGCATAAAAGTGGGTCTGTGCTCCCCTACGCTGTGCATCGACTCTGCCCCTAACCTGCCTCCTCGGGGACCACATCGTATACCCTGGTGACCACCCCTGCGATCCTGTCCCTGGCCTCCTCCTCTAGCTGGAGGTGCTGGCGTTGGCTCATGCCTAGCTGCTTGTGGAGCGGGTAAGGCTAACCTGCGATGGGGACACTCGCAGGCCCAATGATCTAACTCCCCACACTCATAGCACCCCTGGGACTGTCGACTGAGAGCTGGAGGTCGGCTACCCCGGCTAGAAGAACCCATATGTGAACTATCTCGGCCCCGACTAGGATCGGCACTAAAACCAATATGGCGGTGCTGATCACCCTCCGATGCCTGGAGAGAGGCCTGGAAGGGGCGACTAGACTGACCCGAAAGAAACCTCTGCTTAGATCTATCATTAGACTCTCGGAGTCTGAAACGGCGCCTATCATGGCTATCCTTCTGTCTAGCTCTCTTGCCGTTGCCCCCTTAGGCCTCGCAACGGAGCTGCTCAATAGTCCGGAAATGGTCCACTACATCCAGAAATGAGCGCCCGCTGAGACTAAAGACTGATTCTCAATCCACAACTTTAGTCTCAAACCCCGAACAAAACAACGAACCCTCTCCTCCTCAGTAGGAAATATCACGGCGGCATGACTGGAGAGCTCGTGGAATCGGGCCTCATACTATGATACTGTATGGAGCCCTGCTCTAACCAAGCAAACTGATCTCTGATGCTCCTGGGAATAAATCGGGCCAAGAAGGCCTCTGAAAACTCAGTCCATGTGACCGGTGGAGACCCAGCTGACCTGGTCTCTAAGTATGTACGCCACTACTGCTTGGTATGAATGTCTAGCTGGTAAGCGGTGAAGTCTGCTCCTCTCGACTCCACTAAACCCAAATTTTGTAGCAGCTCGCGGCAGGTAAGTAGAAACTCGTGGGCATCTTCACCCACAGCCCCAGAAAACCTCGGCGGTGATAGTCTAAGGAACACCCCGAGCATTTTCTGCTCCCGAAGTGGCATGACGCCCTCCAACTCGTCAGGCTGAACAACCGGTGCCGCTAGCTATTGTACAACAAGTGCCACTGGTTCAGGCTGGCCCTGCGGTATTGGAGCGGATGGAGCTGGGGCCTGCTGCATACCCCCAATGGCAGCTAGTATCTGTACGAGCATCGCCTGTATACCTGGAGCTGCCACAGGCTCGGGCGGTGGCTGGGATGGTCCCGGGCCTATCGATTGTTGTTGTGCTGGAGCTGCTGGTGGCTCTATCACCGACTCCGGAGGTTGCTCTCGGTCCTGGGCTGGTGCTGTAGCTCTGGCACGACCTCGAGGTCGGCCTCTACCCCTAGTTGTGGACCTACCACGCGTGCGAGCCATCCCCGTAAAAGAGTGTAACAAGGAAGACTTTCAGAAACCGATAAGACACATAATGTACGACAGTGATACAAAAGCGACACGTTCCTAAAGACATCCTGTAGCCTCCCGTAGATAAGTAACGGACATCTCGGTACCGATCTGGAGGACTCTACTAGACGTTAGCTCTGTACAAGTGAGATCGACGAAACTGGGGCTCTGATACGAATTTGTCAAGACCCAATTTCCCAGGTCATGATGGCGCCTACAATATGACCCACCAATAGGCAAGCCGACCCATATCCCGGAACTCAAAGTAATGGGATATAAGGGTAGAAAACCAACCAATCAACCTAAAATAGTAATAAATATAACAAGAACATGCATTGAACGAGCGGAAGCGACTAGACATATATACACAAAATGAATTACTCCCAAAACCTGAAAGTCACAAGTACAGAGCTGCTAACAAAAGTACAAGTCCTAAAAGTGGACTACATAAAAAAGTTGTCTAAAAAGGCAAAAGACAAGCAAAAGTAAGTACAGAAGGAGACGGGCAAATCCAGGACGTTGTGTGCTTACCCTTGCCTTCGATCACGATCGAAGCTGGCTCGAATCAATGTTGGTAGTTAATATTCGAACCTGCATCACGAAAATAGATGCAGAGTGCAGTATGAGTACCAAAACAACAGGTACCCAGTAGGCATCAGGCCGACTGAGCAAGATAAGCAAAAGTGAACTGAAATGCAAATAAAGGGTCACAATCAAGGGCAACAGAGTAGTAAATGTGGGTATGTACACGAGCGTACAGGCAACCAAGACAAGGAATCTAACTAACTCCGCCGGGCTCCCATAAACCCGATGGGTACGCTCGTGCACAATAAAAGAAACCACCTGCACGGACCCCATAAGCCCGGCAGATGCACCAGCAGTTGAAGCAAAATAATGGAGCTAGAAGGTCTATCACAATATTACCAATTTTTGGACTTTAACTAAACCATTCCCAATTATATTCCAAGATCTCATTATGTCCTGTACTTTAATCGGAACATCTCCAACATGCGAAACATCAACCTACAGATGAGTGTAATCAAGACTAAACTGAAGCTTCAGTTAGGAATTGGGAATGCACCACGTGCAAGCTGGACCACGGACTCGAACCAGGTACTATAGCTAATGAGTCAACCTATATGGGCTGGACCACGGACTCGCACTGGGTGCTGTAGCCAAAGGTTGGGCACGGGTGGTGTCACGACCTGAGAGTACCCCCTAGTCGTAACATGGCGTATTCGACCCCGAAGGGGTCTTATACGAGCCACATAGTCATTTATTGCATTCAATAATGCAAATGGTGTGGAATAAAAAAAAAACTTATTTACATCCACACATTTAAACTTCATTAAAACAACTTTAAAAACACACAGCGGAAGTCTAAGTCTCACATGGCCATCTTAGACACAGTCACAAAACATAAGTAGGGACACGGCCCTTTACAATCAAAAGAAGTCTATTAAGTCT
>JAJOOR010015300.1:0-11950 GCA_036250505.1 Solanum acaule
ATTTATTATTCTCACCAACATATAGTCACTTTAACTCATACCAACCGATTGTTAAAGTGATGAAATATTTATGGTCTATGAGCATGAAAATATAGTTGCGGATGATATTGACCAACAAATGACTCAAAGTAACAATGTTGGTTCGTCTTGTCGGTCACATGATCGAGAAATGCAAGTTCAAAGTGGGAAATTGTCCGTACTATGTGGGAGGATTATATTAAAGACTAGTACACTACAATTTATGTTCAACTTTTTTTTATTAAATTAAAGTTAGATAAAATAATTACTTAAGTAAAGAACAAATAGTTTTGTAATAATTTATTATACGATTTTATAAATTTTTGTTTATTTGATAAGATTGAATAAACAATTAGGGCTATTTTAATAGTTTTACAACTTATGAGATTTTTATGTTTATGAAAAAATATACAACACAAAAATTCCATATCGCATGTTCAAACAAAACTTTAATTTCATCTCATGATACCATATCGCATTGCCAAACGGGCCCTTATGTGGATGATGTATTTATACCTCCAATTTTGAATGTATTGTTGACAAGGAAATGCTGGTCGGACCAAATTTACATCAAGACATCCTAGTTATTCTAGAAAAATGCAGGAGTCTTACTCAACTCAAGCAACTTCAAGACCATCTCATCACCATTGGCCATGGACAAACTCAGCTTTATGCATTCAAGCTTGTTCGTTTCTGCACCATCTCTCTCTCCAACCTCAGTTATGGTCGCTTAATCTTCAATTACATCACTGTCCCCAATGTTTACCTTTATACTGCGATGATCACTGCATACACTTCCCTTCCTAATCATAAATCTTCTCTCTTGTTATACCGTGAAATGGTTTGTAGTGGCTTGTCAAAGCCCAACCAATTTGTATTCCCAATTATTCTAAAGTCTTTCCCTGAAGTTACAAAGCCTTATGGGGTTGAAATGGCGCATACCCATATTGAGAAGATGGGTTTTGGGAAATACCCTGTTGTGCAGACATCTCTTTTGGATGCTTATTCGAGGTTTTCGTCTGATATTAGAGTTGCACGCCAGGTGTTTGATGAAATTTCTGAGAAGAATGTGTTTTCATGGACTGCGATGATAGCGGGATATACTAGAGTGGGGCGAATGGGGGATGCTATTTTGCTTTTTGAAGAGGTACCTCAGCATATAAGAGATACTCCTTCTTGGAATTCAATAATTGCAGGATGTACACAAAATGGTTTGTTTAGTGAGGCCATTTCACTGTTAGGAAGAATGATTGTTGAGGAAGGGATTATTCAAGGGAATAAGCCTAATGAGGTTACATTTGCATGTGTACTTGCTGCTTGCGGACACACTGGGATGCTTCAGCTCGGGAAATGTATTCATGGGTACATATATCGAAATAATCTTCATTTGAATTCTCTTACTTTAAATGCTCTCATTGATATGTATGGAAAGTGTGGTAGCTTGAAAGATGCAAGAAATCTTTTTGATAAGGCTAATAGGGGCAGTTTGACATGTTGGAATTCTATGATCAATTGTTTGGCTCTTCAAGGTCATTGGGAAGGTGCTATTGGAGTTTTCAAAGATATGTTGCGATATGGAGATGATGTAAAACCTGATACAGTGACTTTTATTGGCTTGTTAAGTGCCTGTACTCATGGAGGATTGGTGGAAGAGGGGCTTAGTTATTATGATTTGATGACACGGGTATATGGAATTAACCCTGAAATTGAGCACTATGGGTGTTTAATTGATCTTCTCGGACGAGCAGGTAGGTTTGAGGAAATTATGAAAATCGTGAGCGAGATGCACATAACACCAGATGCAGTTATATGGGGTTCCTTGCTTAATGGGTGCAAAATCCATGGGCGTCTAGACTTGGCAGAATATGCACTGGAAAAATTGATTAGTATTGATCCCAACAATGGTAGTTATTACTCTATGCTTGCTAATTTATATGGGGAGTTGGGAAAGTGGGATGAAGCTCGAAAGGTAAGGAAGATCCTAAATCAGCAGAATGCTTATAAAGCACCCGGTTGCAGTTGGATTGAGCTAGATAGCCAAGTTCATCAGTTTTATTCGGTAGACAAATCTAACCCTAGAATGGAAGAGATATACTCAATTTTGGAATGTTTGTTTGATTTGCATTCACATTAGCATGTACCTTCTTGCTAATTTTAATCTTCCTAAGAGACTCACATTCCTACATCCCTCGTATAACCAAGATCTGATTTGATTTGGAACACCATTTGCTTCTTGATCAACAGCTTGCGCTGATATGCAGCTTTGGCGTATTCGCTAGACACTAGCTAATTCTAGTGCTTCCGGGTTAATCTGGAACTTTATGAAGCAAGAATTAAGGAAAATCATTGATGGAATATTAATGTGTTACTCCCACCAAGTCTTTGTTTATTCTGAGCTTGAAGATAATGGTATTCACTTTCTGCATCGGACATTCAAAATATGGAGTTATTCTTAGCTACACATGGTATGACATATTGCATTCAGACTTTAAGCATATTTATCGCATGTCCAAATGCTAATTTCATCTAATGATTTCATATCGCGATATGAAATCGCATGTCCAAATGCCTACTTAGAACATCAGCAATCCATATACTTTATGGAAATTTAGACGATATGGTCTGTTAGAAATGCAAATTTATCCTAATAAGATTGTATTCTTTGAAAGCTTTGTTAGTCAGTTCTTACACCCTATCTTGTTTAAGGCTAAATCTTTTATGTATTTTCTTTTGTTAATAGTGAGATTGTTAATGCCAAACAGGAGGTGCCCTTGAAACTGCAAACTATGTAGGTCTAAATACTTCTCTTTATGAGAACTATCTAAGCTTCCATATCAACTGCAGCTTCTTCACACTGATTATCCAAAAAATAGGAGTCCACTTCTATCTCCATATATTTCACATCGAAGGCACAAGTGTTTATTTGCTAACGTAATCTCCACATGAGGTGCTGTAATGACCAGGTTGATAAATTTTTTTTTGGATATTTTCATGAAATTACTATTCTGCCCTCCCGATCTTGACCCCGAGTCTCTTACTTTTGAGTTTTAAAAGTTGGTTTTGAACTTCGAGTAAAAAGTTGAGAATTTGAGTAAGTTTGTGATTTCGAAAGGCTAAGTTGCTTAAAATTGGTTTTCGGAGTCTTGGAGTTTTGAGTGTTGTAATGGAATTCTGTCGATTCCATTAATTCCAGAATGCGGAAATTGGTCTATGGGAAATGTCGATTTCATATTGGGAGTCGTTTTGAGGATTTGAGGGCCTAAGTTGGAAATTTGTTGAGATTTTAGCCTTCGGTTTGACTTTGGTCAACATTCGGGGTTCGAATGCTTAGATTCGAATTCCGAGAGTTCCATTACATTCGGGGGATGATTTTAGGCATAGGTGAGGTCTTAGTTGAATTTTTAGAGGTCCCGAGCTTTATTGGCCTTTTTAGGCATTATGTTCATTCCTTGTGACTTTCACGCGTTCCGGGTTGAGGAGATCGCAAATTCGTGTTTTGATGGTTCCATTGTGTCTAGAACGTTGAGTTTACTCAATCTGCATCTATGATTTGTGCGTACGGGGTTTCAAATGAATTTCGAGGGCCCTTTTGAAGATTTTTGAGTTAGTTGATTTTTCTGTTCTGGGTTGCTGAAGCCAACGATCGCGGAGGGGTGACCGCATTTGTGGGAGGTCAAAGCTTTGACCTCTGCGTTCCTAGAGTGTAGGGTGCGTTCGTGGGCTCAGTTATGAGTTGTCTAGTTGCATTTGCGAACAGGGGTGCGCGTTTGCGGAGGATCCCTGGTAGTGTTTTGATCCAAATTCGAGGTTTCTTCCCCATTTTCCATTGGAGCTGTGGGAACTTGGTGGAGGCGATTTCAAGATAAAATAGTTGGGTAACATTTCTTGACTTTAAATCTTCAATTACCCATTATTAATATTGGATTTATGTGTTCAAATTGAGATTTTGGATGGATAAATTGAGGGTTTTCGTAAATTTGAGTTGTTGAAGTAAAATTGGGTTTGTGAACTAATTTCAAATTCTTTTTCGAAATGATTTTAACCAATGAGTACTCAATACCTTGAGTAATGTTTTTAAGTAAAGATTTTCGCATTTAAACCTCAATTTCAGAAATTGGGTTTTTGAGTGTATTGACCCTTTTGTCTAAATTGCTTGAGTTGGGTAGTGTTAATTCTAGAATCTTATTGTGACTACTTGATTGAACTAGATTGTGGGGCATTGGATATTGTTCGAAAGGAGAAGGCTCAAGCTTTGGATTGGTTAATTGATTGAATTAAGGCAAGTGGTCTCTTAAACATTGTAACTTAGTAGAATAATCTATTTCCTTTCATTGTGTGTTGGGGAGTAATGGGATTGAGGAAGGGCTCATTGTTGCACTTGTTTAATCTTAATGAATAAAAAAGGGATTAAAGAAAAGGCAACTTGTTGATCATAATGCTTGTGAATTGCCTTGTTTTGACCCCTTTTTGATTGATTGATGAAGTTCTTTGATGGCACAAATGTGGACTTGAATTGTCTAAATTGATGTCTCTTTTTGTCACGCCCCGAGACTACACCCTGGGCGGGACCGACACCCGGAGACCATTTCTGGCCCCAAGCGAAACCTTGGCTTGGCTTTCTTAACTCAGCGGAAACCTAACTCAACAGAATAACTCAATGCAAATGCAAGGTTACAAAACAACTTAACTTAAAAAAAATCTGGCCACAAAGGCAACTCGAATTTCAAAATAGGATATTTACATATATACATAGATGAGAGACTCAAAAACTAATTGACTGACTGTCTATGAAGCCTCTAAAATACTGAGATGGATGTTGGGACAGACCCCGCAACACCCTAATAAAACAAAATTAAGAATACAAAATAATTGAGTCCTCCGGAATGCAAGGAGGCTCACCACTGACTCTGGAGTGCTCAGCTGGATCAACGACGTGCAGGATGCTGATCCGGGGTACCTGTATCTGCATCGTCATAAGATACCTCGGAGTGTTGGAAACAACTAGGAAACATAGGTACAATACCAAGGAATATGCATGAGAAAGTGTGAAAAGAATGGGGGAACTTGGCGTCCTTGAAGCTCTGTAAGGCGCGGAGCGCCAGCCCTCGAACTCAGAAGGCCAGTTGAGGCGCTCTGTAGGGCGCGGCGCCCCAAGGTGTGAAGTTCAGAACACTTCTTGGGGCGCTCTGCAAGGCGCGACGCGCCACCCCTTTTCCCCGACAACTTCGACTTTTCTCTTTCCTTTCTCCAACTCTAAACCTTCTACACTCCAAGGTTTCCAACCCCAAACATTTAGAATCATAAATCCCTCAACATACAATAGATTTCAACTCAAACACAACCAGAAACATGCCCAAATCAACAAGGGACTTCAACAACACAAACAACACAACCCAACAACTTCAACAACATATCCAATCTTTTCTCAATAATAAAAATGAGTTTGTTGTGTGGGGGAAAGAATCAACCCAACACTAAGAACTCACATACCTTGATAGGGATCACCCCCGACGATATCCACAATGATCTAGACGAAATCTTGCTTGATCTTCTCTTTCTCCTCTTCTTCTCTTCTTCTTCTCTTCTTCACTCAAAACCCTCACTCTCACTCTTTTAAAATGGGCCAAAATTATCCAAAAATCAGCCTAACACAACAATATAACCCCAAAAGAAATAGCTAGGGAAAAGACCAAAATGCCCTTAAAATTTTTGGACCCTCCTTGCCAACTGCCCAACTTTCAAAGGGCATAACTCGCTCATACGAACTCGGAATCGAGCAAACTCGGTGGCGTTGGAAAGATCATTCCACAAGTTTCGAAATCATAACTGGAACTACTCCTAAATCATCCTGAGATAGGAGTTATGACTGCTCAAAGTTGGGCAAAACTCACTGATGTCTACACTTAACCAATTTTCCAGATTTTTGAATTCCTTCCAAAAATGACTATTTCCGATTTTTAAGCCTCTTCATAGTTATTTCAACTGACCGGATGTTACAATATCTCCCCCTTGAGACCATTCGTCCCCGAATGAGATTACTCTTAACAAGGCTAAGGGTGTAACATCAAACTCAAACACCCAACAAGCAATCATGCAAACAAAAGCAACAATAACGACATGCTCACTACAATTTAAAGAGCACTAAGAAGGAAATTAGTACCTTGGTCTGCATTTCCTCCGGATTCAAAGAGATATGGGTATCTCTTTTTCATATCCTCTTCGGCTTCCCAAGTAGCTTCCTCAACAAATTGATTCCTCCAAAGGACCTTGACTGATGCTACATCTTTCGTTCTCAACCTACGAACTTGGCGATCTAAAATCTGAATAGGAATCTCCTCATAAGATAAGTTATCCTTGATCCTAATATTTTCAGTTGGCAGGATCAATGAAGGATCGCCTATGCACTTCTTCAACATGGAGATGTGAAATACCAAATGAACCGCTGTTAGTTCCTGTGGTAACTCCAACTCATAAGCAACATTGCCAATTCTCTTGGCTATGCGGTAAGGTCCAATATACCGGGGACTAAGTTTTCCCTTCTTACCAAACCTCATAACCCCTTCATGGGTGAAACTTTCAAGTATACCCAATCATCTACTTCAAACTCTAACGCCATTCTCCTAATATCAGTGTAGAATTTTTGACGACTCTGTGCCGTTTTCAGCCTCTCTTGAATCATTTTCACCTTCTCCATAGCTTGGTGAACTAAATCTGGTCCTATCAACCCTGCTTCGCCAACTTCAAAACATCCAATAGAAGATCTACATCTTCTCCCATAAAGAGCTTCGTAAGGAGCCATCTGGATGCTAGAGTGATAACTGTTGTTGTAGGCAAACTCAATGAGAGGTAGGTGATCATCCCAATTACCTTTGAAATCGATCACACAAGCCCTCAACAAATCTTCTAAAGTCTGAATAGTACGCTCTACTTGCCCATCAGTCTGAGGATGAAAGGCTGTACTTAAGTTCACCTTCGAACCCAAGCCTTTTTGAAAAGATTTCCAGAACTGTGCACCTCTATCTGAAATAATGGAGATTGGGACTCCATGAAGTCTCACTACCTCTTGAATATATAACTTGGCATAATCTTCTACTATATTGGTAGTCTTTACCGGTAGAAAATGAGCTGACTTTGTCATTCGGTCGACAATCACCCAAATAGAATCATGTTGTCTGCGAGACTTTGGCAACCCTGTGATGAAATCCATATTGATCATCTCCCACTTCCATTCTGGAAGTTCTATCCTCTGAGCCAAACCAACGGGTCTTTGGTGTTCAACTTTCACTTGTTGGCAATTTGGACACTTAATAACAAACTCTGCAATGCCATTCTTCATGCCATTCCACCAATAAACTTCTCGCAAGTCACGATACATCTTTGTGGAACCCAGATGAATGGAATATCTGGAGCTATGAGCTTCCTCCATAATCTTTTCTTGGAGTCCATCTACCATAGGTACGCACAATCTACCTTGATACCTCAAAACACCATCTCCCCCTTGTTCAAAAGCTAATACTCTTTGCTTTTGAACATTTGCCGTCAACTCAAGCAAAATGGGATCTTGATCTTGTTTCTCTTTCACTTCTGACACTAGTGATGACTCGGCCCCATTCGCCACCGCTATTCCTCCTTCTGCGAAATCTATAAGTCTGACTCCCAAGCATGCCAGTCTGTGTACATCTTTTGCTAACTCTCTCCTTCCTTCTTCAATATGGGCGGTGCTACCCATGGACAACCTGCTCAAAGAATCAACAACAACATTAGCCTTACCTGGGTGGTAAAGAATACTCAGGTCATAGTCCTTGAGTAATTCTAACCACCTCCTCTGTCTGAGATTAAGCTCTTTCTGAGTAAGCACATATTGAAGACTCTTGTAATCAGTGAATATGTCGACATGCACACCATACAAGTAATGACGTCATATCTTCAAAGCGAACACTACAGCCACTAACTCTAAGTCATGGGTTGGGTAGTTCTTCTCATGAACCTTCAACTGTCTGGAGGCATAAGCTATAACCTTGTCATTCTGCATTAAGACACAACCCAAACCAACTCTAGATGCATCACAATACACCACAAAACCTTGAGTACCTTCTGGTAATGTTAAAATGGGAGCTGTAATCAATCTCTTTTTCGATTCCTGAAAGTTTTTCTCACAAGCTTCAGACCATTGAAATTTCACTACCTTTTGAGTTAACTTGGTCAAAGGAGATGCAATAGACGAGAATCCCTCTACAAACCTTTTATAATAGCCAGCTAATCCCAAGAAACTCCTAAATTCAGTTGGAGATGTGGGTCTAGGCCAATTCTGCACTGCCTCAATTTTTCGAGTATCAACTTTAATTCCATCACAGGACACAATGTGGCCTGGGAACGCCACAAACTTAAGCCAAAACTCACACTTAGAGAACTTGGCACACAACTCCTTGTCTTTCAAAGTCTGAAGAACTGTTCTGAGATGACTAGCATGATCTTCTTCATTCCTTGAATAGACTAGTATGTCATCAATGAAGACGATAACAAACATATCTAAATAAGGTTTGAAGACTTGATTCATCAAGTCCATGAAAGCTGCCGGTGCATTGGTCATACCAAAAGACATGACTAAAAACTCATAATGACCGTACCTGGTCCTAAAAGCTGTCTTTGGAATGTCACATTCCCTTACTCTTAACTGATAATAGCCTGATCTGAGGTCAATCTTTGAAAAATAGGTGGCACCCTGAAGCTGATTGAAAAGATCATCAATCATCGGAAGAGGGTACTTATTCTTGATGGTAACCTTATTCAACTGGCGGTAATCTATACACATTCTAAGGGAACCATCTTTCTTCTCACAAACAAGACCGGAGCGCCCCAAGGTGAGACACTCGGCTGAATGAAACCCTTATCTAGGGGATCTTTCAACTGCTCTTTCAACTCTTTCAACTCTGCTGGCGCCATTCTATAGGGCGGAATAGAGATAGGACGAGTATCTAGAATGAGATCTATGCCAAAATCTATTTCTCTCAGGAGGAATTCTGGGTAGATCATTAGGAAAAACTTTTGGAAACTCTCTTACTATAGGAACTGACTGGAAATGAGGTATCTCAACACTAGAGTCATGAACTCGGACTAAGTGATAGACACAACCATTCGAAACAAACTTTCTCGCCTTAAGGTATGAAAGGAAACAACCCATAGGCCCTGCTGAACTACAACTTCACTCTATAACTGGCTAATTCGGAAACTGAAACTTGACTGCTCGAGTTCTACAATCTATCGATGCATAACAAGCATGAAGCCAATCCATACCTAAAATGACATCGAAATCTACCATGTCTAACTCAACCAAATCAGCCATGGTGCTCTTATGATTGATAGAAACAGGACAATCACGATAGACTCTTTCCACTAGAATAGACTCCCCAACAGGTGTAGAAACACAAAAGGGTTCACAAAGTCTTTCAGGAAGAACATCAAACTTATTTGCAACATAAGGAGTTACAAAAGATAAACTTGCTCCTGGGTTTAGCAAAGCATACACATCAAAAGCAAAGACTTTGATCATACCAGTGACAAAATTAGGAGAGTTCTCTTGCTCATGGCGACTGGTGATGGCATAGAGGCGGTTTGCTCCTCCGCCAGTACTAGAAGTAGCTCCTCTAGGTGCCGTCCTGTCTGGGGGAGCAACTGAAGAGGATTGGGCCCTACTGCCCAAATTTCCACTACCTTGCTTATTCTTAGGGCACTTCTTCATGAAGTGACCCTCTTGTCCACACTTAAAGCAACCTGTCTGGCCATCACGACATTTACCCGAGTGGGTTCTACCACACCTAGCACATGTAGGAAACAAACTGCCTTCTTGTGCCACACTACCTGAGGACTGTGCTGGTCTAGCCTTGAAGTCCTTCGAATTCTGGCCATTAAATTCCCCTCTGTATCAGGGTGCAGGTGCTCTAGCAGATGATGGAGCAGGTCCCTTTTGCCTTTGCTGAAAGGAGGAACGGTTTGAATTACCTTTCTGCTGCCCGGACTCATTACCGGTCTTAGCCCTCTTACTTCTGAACTCTTCCCTGTCCCTCAGCTTCTCTTCCTCAACCTGCTGTACATAGACCATTAACCTGGATATGTCCATGTCCCCGATAAGCATTGCAGCCCTACCTTCCTTACTTGACAACTGAGACAGCCCAACAACAAACAAGCTCATTCTATTTCTCATGTCCGCCATCATCTCCGGAGCATAGCGGGATAGTTGTGTGAACTTCAGACTATACTCTTGAACACTCAAAGACTCCTGCTTAAGTGTGAGGAACTCACGTACCTTGGCCTCTCTCAATTCTCGAGGAAAGAAATGCCCCAAGAAAGCTCCCTCAAAACAGGCCCAACTCGCAGGTGGTGCATTCTCAACTCTGCCCCCTTTTCATTGGTCGAACCAAGTTCTAGCAACATCCTTCAATTAATACGCAACTAGTTCAACCCGCTCAGTATCTACCGCATGCATCATATCAAAAATCTTCTTTAACTCCTCAATGAAGTTCTCTGGATCCTCAGTAGTACTCGAACCCATGAAACTCGGAGGATTCATCCCCAAGAACTCACGAATCCTAGAAGTGTCAGCTCCTTCATGTCGAGCTCCCCTTTGCCGACCAATCTGATTAGTTACAGCTTGACTCAGAATTCTAATTGCCTCTCTGAACTTGGCATTAGAAACTTCCCCTTGTGGTTGTGCTCCCGGGGCATAAGGTAACTTTTGCTCATCAACATAACGTCTAGGAAGACGCCCTCTGCCAACTCTTCGTGGAGGCATGATTATCTGAAACACGCGCAAGCACGGATTAAAAATAAACTTTTTAGGGATCAACTCTAACGCACGAGATGAGTGTGAAAGAAGTGAGAAATCTTCCTAAATGTTGTAGCCTCCCAGTTATAGATGTGGCGCGCTTCACACTGATAACTAGGACTCTACAGACACGACTTCATAGACTCCCTAGGACTCTTAAACTCTGTGCTCTGATAACAAGTTTGTCACGCCCCGAGCCTACACCCTGGGTGGGACCGGCACCCGGAGACCATTTCTGGCCCCAAGCGAACCCTTGGCCTGGCTTTCTTAACTCAGCGGAAACCTAACTCAATGCAAATGCAAGGTTACAAAACAACTTAACTTAAAATAAATCTGGCCACAAAGGCAACTCGAATTTCAAAATAGGATATTTACATATATACATAGATGAGAGACTCAAAAACTAACTGACTGACTGTCTATGAAGCCTCTAAAATACTGAGATGGATGTTGGGACAGACCCCGCAACACCCTAATAAAACAAAACTAAGAATACAAAATAATTGAGTCCTCCGGAATGCAAGGAGGCTCACCACTGACTCTGGAGTGCTCAGCTGGATCAACGACGTGCAGGATGCTGATCCGGGGTACCTGTATCTGCATCGTATTAAGATGCAGGCCAACTGACATCAGTACATTGAATGTACGAGTATGCGAGATGGAAGGCTAAACCCTAACTTAAGCTTGAAAAGAATACAAGAGAACACTTACCTTGGCCCTGACAACTCAAGAACAACTGAACTCAATATATATAAGGCAATAGGACACATGCGATATATAAAGCTTTTAAAACATTGCAACCAACTTAGTTCGTTAATGATTAAAGCAATAACAACTCAACTTTATTTATATAAAAGTAGTATAACTTTAGTGGGAGATTTTTTAACCGACAACCACCATTACGAGCCCTAATGGTGGCACAACGTTTTACCTCACGTTGCCCAAGGACCATCTTATACCTTGCCGTGATATAGGACCTTAGTGGATCCACTAGCTAAATCTTACGTGATCATCTAAAAAGAATGATACGTCAAGTCCCATGTTGGCGCATGGTTCTTATGGAGAGTTGAGTTAATATGAACTCGTGTCCCCAATTCGGTGCTCAATACT
>JAJOOR010015302.1:0-23336 GCA_036250505.1 Solanum acaule
TTCAGTATCTATATCATGTCCAGATTATTTCATTGCTTTATTGCTTTGTTCAGTTATATGTTATTTCAGCTTTACTATATCCTGCATGCTCAGTACCTCTCAAGTATTGACGCATACATGCGCTACATCTTCTCGTGATGTAGGTTCAGGTTCTCAGCATCCAGATCACGCTTAGATCAGTTCCCACTCTCCAGTTCAGCAGCATCAGTGGTGAGTCCTCATTCTTCGAGGACTAGTGACATGTTTATCTTTATCGTTTTTAGTCTTTAGTTTCAGTTTTACTAGACCTAGTTGGGGCATGTCCCAACATTTCTAGTCAGTTTAGAGGCTTATTTCAGACATAGTTAGATTCAGCTTAGTATTTTGAGTTTGATATTTCTTTTGTATTAAACTCTCAGATTTGATATATTCAGTTATAGTATATGGGTATTCCCCATCTTTTAAGATTTATTTATGATTTAGCTTCCGCATCAGTTTATTATCTTTAGTATGCTCATGATCATGCCAGCAGGGTTAGCTTGGAATCACTTGTGGTCCTAGGTCCCGTGCCCGTGTCTCGGGGGTAGCTCGGGTCGTGACATTCTTGAATACAACTAACACCAACTCTCATAGCAATATCAGTTATTGAAAAACTATTATCAATCAAGATGGTGCATTTAATATACCATTTATGAGCAGTAACAATTTGCATCATTCCTAAAAACATAGCTTGTCTAGGATCAAGATTAAAAGGTTTTGCAAGAGTATTTTCTTCAACAATATTTTTACCTTTGTTATTAACAGTTTCTATCTCAGTAAATCTATGATCACAAATCATTTGATTTTGTTTAAGAGATTTAATCTCATTTTCAAAAAAATTCATTTCATTTTTCAAATCATCAAAGGAAGAATCTCTTGTAGGAGTAGTTTGTTTATTAAGTCTGTTATTAAATTCAGACAATGAATAAGGTGCAGCATATTCAAATTCAAAATCATTCTTTTGTTTTTCTTAATTTTTCGAAGAACTTGAACTAGCATTATTATTTGCAGCCAAATGTATAATTTTTTCTCGAAGATCATTATCAGTGACCTCCTTTAAAAGTTCTATCACATTATTAGAAGTAATAGTATTTATATTTAAATCTTGAAATTGAGATTGCGATTTATAAAATTCATCATTTTCACAAGAACAAATATCACCATGACAAGAATTGCAAACATTCATTTTATCATGCTGATTACTATCAGATATATCAAGCAAATCAACTTCTTCTTCCGAACCTGAATCAAAATCATAATCAAACTCAGAACCAGAAGTATTTAATTAAGAAACTATAAATCTTATCATGAACTTCTTCATCAAGTTCTAGGGATTTCAGCCTTTCAAGCTTTCAATTCGGTGTTATATGACCGAAATTTTCACATCTATATCACTTGATTTTAGCGAGATCATGCTTAGACCTATTTTGGTAAATCTATTAGTCTTACGAAAAGCTTTTCTAGCATCGCGCTCTTCTTTAGATCTATATCTAGATCTCTTTTTCTTTAAGGTTTATCAGGGTTGGAGTATTTAGAATCCCTGTATTTCTTCTTCTTGCTATTAGCATAAGTATAAGATAAACCGAACTGGGTACAAAAGTCTCATAGCTGAGATCTTTCTTTAAGCTTATCTATCTTAAGCTGTCTAGATAACTTCAATTCATTGCACAAATTTATTCCTTCTTGAGTGCAAACTCCTATCAGCTTACCATAAGTATAATCCTTATAAGGAATTTCACCATGATTAGTCCTTAGAGTTTTTCTAACTCTTTCGGCAAATAAAGGGGGAAGGCTATCTATAAACTTAGCTTTCCAATGCTCATAACTATTTTTAGGCAATTCCATCATCCTACTCATATAAGTATCTTTATACCATCTAAATTCTCTTAAGGTTCTACATCGTAGACCATTTAACAGGGTACGAACAGTTTCATACTGATTGGTAAATCTACCATTAAAATGCTCTAAAATGGTTAAGACTAAAGTATAAACAACATCTTCTCTATTTTTCACTAGAGTCATGCCTAAGTTATCAACACCTTCATTATCAGCAATAGCATTTATCACTGCTTCTTTTTGCTCGATACTCACATAATTATCCCATCAACCTCTAAGTTGGCCAGTAAAACATGCAATAATCATTTTGCAAATATTTCTATCTGTGTTTTTAACACTTTTACAAATAGTTGCATACATAAGCATTCTATGAATAAGAATAGTTAATTGTCTATTAGTCAAACCATCAAGATTCCATTCATAAATTTCAGACCCACTATAAGAGGTATTAGTCTGATTGTAGTCTCGTTCATCTATTAACACATCTTGAGGAGTTGATCTGGAATAATAATAAGTATGCATGCTTGGTTTATGGGCATGCTTAGTAATACTATTCTTTTTGGGATAACCATGGAGTTTATTAAATTCTAAAGAAACATGATTTTTAAAATCAAAAGTTTTTTCCATTTCATCTGCAAAATTGTTTGACAAATCAATAGGCTTTGCACAAAATTCAAACAAATTTTTATCAAGAAGTTCTTCTAAATCATATAATAATTTAAATTTAAAATCCTAAATCTCAGGAGGTCTTTGCACAAGAGTTGCAACGGTCTGAGCTTCTGAATTATTTTTAGAAGTAGACGCCGTAGTAGAAGTTTTTAAATCATTTTTTATTTGAATTACTAAAGCAGTTAATTCATTTAATTTTTTATCGAGAGAACTAATATGTTCACCCAAAACTTTAACAAAAAGTCCCAAATAATTATTTTGAGAAATTAAATTATTTATTTCATTAATGTTGACTGTCAAACATCCTCTTCAACAAATTTTTGAAAGGCAGTAAAGGTGATACCTGTATTATTTGGTAAAATAAAAGATGACTGGGGTGGATAGACAGCATTAATAATATTACCAGATCTATCTTTATAAGATCGTTCAAGAACGTCGATGAATAAAGGTAAATAAGTGGTTATAAACTAGGGTACAAAATACATAATTTGATTATGTAGAGCACAATTTTCATAAAATTCTTGAGAAATATTATTCAAATCAGTAGCACTATAAGTGTCAAAAAACCATGTTTTAAACTGGTTCCATTTAACACTCGAAAATTCATTCTGAATGTACTTTCTTGCCAGTGAACCTGGATTAAAATCTATTTGGTGTACATTCATCATTAAGTTTTATTAGGAGAAAAATCCATTTCGGATACAGAAGGAATATCCTTATCAGAAATATCAGAAGAATTATCATTAGCTTGAACAATATTCGTACGAGGATCAATTTTTACTTTATTAACAAGTTTATTATTTTGATCATCAGATATAATAGAAGGTATGGTATGTAAAGAAGCAGCACGATTACGAGCTGGATCATACACATGTTCAATGGGGGAAATATGATGAATAGCAGGCAATCTTCTATCAGAAAATGAATGTCTATTATATGGAACACATTTTTCATCAAACTGAATGTAAATCCTTCCATCAGGATTTTGTGTAATATGAGAATACTCAGAATTAGTCACAACATTTGATATCTGACTTGGGGATATAACAGAATCCAAAGTCCAAGTAGTTGGAAAATTAATTTATTCCCATTTTATAGGTCTTCTAGTAGTGATCTTAGATTTAACAAAATTAGTTTCAACTAAAATAGTCTGATCAGATGTATCATATAACTTACATCTTGGGTTTAACGTAGATAGCAATTTAAAATAAATTCTCAATGATAAACAAATTAATTCAGATCCAGGTGCATAATTATAACCATGCGTTTTAACAAAGTTAAAGCATCAAGAATATTAGCATCAGTTAAAGATAATTGCAAATTAGGAAGAGTATTAAAATATATTGGGCCATATGCCACAGTGGACTCAATCGAACACATCAAAGATTGTCTAAAATTTAAATTTCTAGCATCACGAAGAGCAGCTGAAAATGTCTCAGGTAACCCTTTAAGGGTTAAAGGTTTAAAAGCAATTTGAACCATGCCAATATGCAAGAAATTATACTCATTTTTATATAATTTTATATCTCGTTTATTTAATAAATGAATAGTTTGTTCAAACAAATTTAACGCCAAAGATTGCTCAGTAGTTTTTATCAACTGTTTATGAGATATTCTATCAAACCAACCATAATCATAAATGGCTTTAATAACAACTTTAGGAATAGTCCATTTGTTTAAAAAGTCAAGGTTTTGAGGTATATCTACCTCTTCCAATCTAGTACTTTTAGTACTTGCTTCTCCTAGATCCATGTTAAAGTCATATCTATGTCGTATACTTCACATCAATCTCATATTTACCATGAAAGTTCCTAGACTTTATCAAAAGATAAATAAATTTATATATGGTTTCTTGACTTGGTTCTGAGATGGTGGTACAGTCAGATTCGATACTATTTTTATTGGTTTTGTCTTTGTGACTTCGTCTAGCCAGTCGTGGTTCTAAGCCCGTTAAGGAGTTGAAAAGGGCGCCTATACCCGGTTAGAACTGCTTCAAAGTGCAAAGTTGGATTACCATTTTACCCCTACACTTAATAAGAATATTATTGTCACGACCCTAACCTGCACCCTGGATGTGGCCGGCACTCGAGAACCATTGTTGGTCCCTAAGCGAACCCTCATCATGGCTGACTACAAGCGGAAGACTAACTCAAGCATACAAAGCTTAACACTGAATAAAGTTCAATAAACTCAAATACTCAACCTTTTTAAAAGTTTGTACAATACTCAAAATAAAAGTAAATACAGAAACTCCTCAACTCTGTCTATCTATGAAGCCTCTACTAATACAAAAGGATATCGGTACAAGACCCACGACATCTATAAACTACTAACTGTAAGATAAAAGTGGAGTCCTCTGGAATATAAAGTGGCTCACCAAAGCTGACTAGAATATCACATGACCTCAATGAAACGCCTATTGATGAACTTGAACATCTGTATCTGCATCATGAAACGATGCAGGCCAAATGGCTCGATACATGAAATGTACGAGCATGTAAGGGGAATTCTAAAGCATAAACATAAGCTTGAACTGATGGAAAAGAAACATGCTTACCTCTTCTCAACTTACTCAACTCAATGAAATATGGTTCAACTCAACTCAAAGAAAATAGGGCTCAACTAAATAATAAGATACTCAACTCAAGATAAAGCAACAATAAAATATGAAATATTTGTACAGTTATTAAAACAGCAGATCACAACTCAATGTATTGAAGAATACAATAATAACTCAGCTTGTCTATAAAATTACAATATAACTCTATGGGAGATTCTTTAACCGACAACCATCACTATGAGCTATGTGATGATACATCGTCTAGCCCACGTTGCCAGAATTGTCCTATACTTTGTTGGGGTATAGAACCTACTACTAAGTGAATCCCTTAATCTATGCTTAAAAGCAATAAGGAATCATCTAAAAAGTATGACCTTTTACCCATGTTGGCATACATGGTTTATGAGGACTTTGAGTTGTCTAAACTCGTCCCCATATCGGTGCTCAATACTACTCCTAATAATATATACTCGTGCTCATATGTTTAAAAACATAACTCTTCCTCTGATTTGAGATAATTGCTCAAACTACCCTCTTAACTGCTCTTGAAATATCTTTTGAACTCATAACTCATTTAGAAATCAAAGTTTCTCTTTTATCAATGTAAAAACTGATATCTTTGGGAATACTTAGTTCCCTTATACTCTTACTCAATTCATATTTGAAAACTCTTTCTCAAAAACATATCAAAATCATATTTTAATATGACCATTGATGACTCGGGAAGTCATACTACATAAACATTTATGGTATATCTAGATACCATATTGCTTAAGAATTGATGGCATAACTAGATACCATACTGCTTAAACATTGATGACATAACTAGATACCATACTGCTTAAATTGATGGCATACTCGATTGTCATACTTATCATGTTTTAGAAACACTTTTCTCAAAACTAATCTTTACTTTCTCAAAACTCAGTTTAAGAACTCAATAGTTGGCTTTAAAAAAAAATCAAAATTTATAACTCAAAATAGGGTTCATGCTGAAATATAGACATGAACAAATCAACTCTAGGATCTTAATAACAATATAGAAACTCAATAATTAGGAATAGAATTTTAAAAGAAACATGAACTCAAGAACTCAAAATAGATAAGAATACTCAAATCTAGGAAAAGAATCCTAGATTACTCTTTTACTGATCTGAAAGTAGATATAGGGCATGAAGACGAACTAGTCCGACACTATGATAGCCTTACATACCTGGAAGAACAAGGTTCTTGAAGAATCTTGAAAAAGAACTTGATTAGAAGCCTTGAAACCCTAGCTTGAAGGTAAACGATCAAGAAAACCTTTCTTGAGATTCTTGAATTAGTTTCTTGAAATCTCTATGGCCAAGAATTATGATTTTCATTAGTGAGTCATAATTGTATGGGGGAATTTGAGTTGAAAAGAATGGAATTCTTGGAGAAAGACTTACCTTGAAGAAGAATCTTGAAAGAGATTGAAAGAAACTTGAATGGAGTCTTCTACTTTGATTTTTCCTTAGGGTTTTGCCCTAGGGTGTCACGCCCCGAGCCTACACCCTGGGCGGGACTGGCACTCGAGAACCATTGCTGGCCCCAAGCGAACCCTTGGTCTGGCTTAACTTATAGCAGAAGACTTAAATAATAAGAAACAACCTCAAAAGATAACTCATGCAATAACTTAAATTGTCTTAAAGAACATTTGACTAGCAAAAATGAAAACTCAATGTCTTAATATAAACAACTGAAAATGGAAAGACTAGAGAACTATAACTATTTGTCTATGAAGCCTCTAAAAACAATGAGGGTTGTCAGTACAAGACCCCCGATCATCCTAACAACTGAAATACTAAAACAATGTAAAAGGGATCCTCCGAAAAGCAAGGAGGTGCTCAACTGGATCAACAAGGCGTTAGATGTTGATCCTGGTTACCTGTATTTGTATCATAAAATGATGCAGAGCAAATGGCATCAATATATTGAATGTACGAGCATGCGAGGAGAAAACTAAATACGACATAAGTTATGAATTCAGAAAAAACAGTTACCTCAATTTTACTCAACTCATAGATACTCAACTCAAATGCCAAATTAAACGACAGTATAGGTGCAGTTTATATAAAGCATTTAAAACAGTAAGAAACAACTCAATATACATATATAATAAAGTAATATAACTCTATGGGAGTTTCTCTAACCGACAACCATCACTATAAGCTATGTGAGATACATCGTCTCTCCCACGCTGCCAGGACTGTTATATGATTTGTCGGGATATAGAACACCTCAAATAAGTGGATCCACTAGTCTATGCTAAAAAGCACTAAGGAATCATATAAAAAGTATAACCATTTCTACCCATGATGGCTACATGGTTTATGGAGACTTGAGTTATTATGAACTCGTCCCCATATCGGTGCTCAATACTACTCCCAAAATATATCAGCTCATATGTTTTTTTTTTAAAAAAACTCTTTCTGTGATTTGAGGTAATTACTCAAAAAGCTTATCTCTTAAAAGAGATGGAACTCAAAACTACTCATGGAAACTTAGTTGGAAATCGGTGTTTACTCTCATCTTAAATGTGAAAACATTTACTTTTTGGGAGTACCGAGTACCCATATTTCATTTTTAAAGAAATGAACTCGGCTCTACTCTTTATCAACTCAATGCCTTGGTCTTTAAAACAAGTTTAAAACGATTGTACATGTTACGCCCCGAGCCTACACCCTGGACGTGGCCGGCACTCGGAGACCATCGCTGCCCCCAAGCGGACCCTTGGCCTGGCTTACTTAACTCAACAGAATAACTCAATGTAATAGATTAAATGATAACATCTTAGCCAAAATGACAACTTATGTCTCAAAGCAAAGTATCTGCAAATACATAGATAAGAGACCCAATACTAACTGTCTGACTGTCTATGAAGCCTCTATAATACTAAGATGGATGTTGGGACAGACCCCACAACATCCTTATAAAGAAAAACTAGGAAAGTGAATAAAAGAGTCCTCCGGAATGCAATGTGGCTCACCACTGACTCTGGAGTGCTCAACTAGATCAATGGCGCGCTGGATGCTGATCCTGGTTACCTGCGTTTGCATCATAATAAGATGCAGGTCAACTAGCATCAGTACATTGAATGTACGAGTATGCGAGTTGGAATGCTAAACAACAACTTAAGCTTGAAAAGAGTACAAAGGGACACTTACCTTGGCTCTGAAACTCATGAATAACTGAACTCAATATAAAGCAATAATACACATGCAATATATATAAATCTTGTAAACAGTGTAAACAACTTAGTTTTTTAAAGATAAATCAATAACAAACTCAACTTTACTTAAATATAAAAGTAATATAACTTTTGTGGGAAATTCTTTAACCGACAACCACCACTATGAGCCTTAGTGATGATACAACGTTTTACCTCACGTTGCCCAAAGACCATCCTATACCTTCCCTTGATATAGGACCTTACTTAACTTAGTGGATCCACTAGCTTAACTTACGTGATCATCTAAAAATTATGACCCGTTAAATCTCATGTTGGCCACATGGTTCTTATGGATATTTGAGTTAATATGAACTCGCATCCCCAATTCGGTGCTCAATACTACTCCCAAAATATACTTTAGCTCATATGTATTTTAAACACCTCTTTCTTTAGTTTGAGATAATTGCTCAAAGCTTAGCCCAAAGGCTCTTTCGGAATCGATGTTCCCTTTTCTTTGCTCAAATGTGAAAACATTTATAAACTTCTTTGGGAATACATAGTTCCCTAATAACTTTTGAAAAATGAACTCAACTCTTACTCTTTGCTTTACTTGAAACTTGAGCCTTAAAACGAAGTTAAAACATTTAGTAAAGACTCTTGAAAACTTTAAGAAACTTTGCTTTGACTTGCTTCTTAACTTCTAGACTTGACTCTTAACTTCTTCGACTTTGATCTTAACTTTCCTTGAATTGGATTATGGATTCAAGGCTCATGATCTCATGTTTATGGATGATTTCATGATGTTTAGATGTATCTTAGAGTGTTGGAATCAACTAGAAACGTAGGTACATCGCTTAGATACTCGTACGAAAAGATGGGGGAAGAATGGGGTGAACTAGCATCCTTGGCGCTCTGAGAGGCGTGGGGCGCCAGGCCCCAAACTTCAAAGAAGTCTGTGGGGCGCGCTGGCTGGCGCAGTGCCCCAAGGCCAAAACTTCAGAGGCTACTTTGGGGAGCACTGGCTGGCGCGCGCCCCAGCCCCGTTACCCAGGTGTTCTCGATTTTTCTTCTCTGTTTTTCATCTCTAAACCCTCCAATCTTCCCTAGTTCTTTCCCAAAACACTTAGGATCAATTGTACCCTCAATACACAACTAATCTAACTCAAAAAAACACCCTGGAAACATGAATCGACTCAACCCCCAAGCATCAACAACTCAACCAACAAGAACTTAACAAATTTCAACAAAGTTCTTCAAGAACTCACTAACTTTTCATTCAATCAACAACCATTCTCTGAATAGAAATAAGATTGGAGTGTGGGTGAACTAAACCAACACGAAAAGATCTCACATACCTTAATAGGGATCACCCCCGACGAATTCCACTCCAAACGCTTGATATTTTTGGCGAAAGCTTGGCTTTTCTCCGTTTCTTTCTTCATTTCTCTCTTCTCCAAGCCCTAAGCGTATTTCTCAATTCTCCAAACTGACTAAGTCATGTTTTTTTACCCCAATAAATACCTAAAAATGGATTAGGAATAAATTAGAGGAAAGACTACTTTGCCCTTCCCTAAATCCGGATTGGGACTTTCCTCAATCCAACAGCCCAACTTCCGGAAGGCATATCTCACTCATACGATGTCGGAATTTTGCAAACTTGGCGGCGTTGGAAAGATATCTCTAAGGGATTTCCAACCATATCAAGAATTTCTCCTAACTCATCCTGAACTAGGAGCTATGGCCGTTTGAAAATGGCCAAAACTCACTTTCTTAACTTAGACAAAATTTTCCAGATTTCCTTATTCTTTCCAAAAAATCATTATTTTCAGATTTTAAACTCTTTCTAGTCGTTTCTAGGTGCGAGATGTTACAGTACAAGACTATGAAAAGATTCTAAGAACTCTCTTGACTTGACTCTTAGCTCTTCCTTGAATTTGATTTATGGATTCAAGGATCATGATCTCGTGTTATAGGTGATATCATGATGTTTAGGCGTACCTTAGAGTGTAGGAATCAACTAGGAAATATAGGTACGATTTAAGGGAACTCAAACAGAAAGAAGTGGGAAAGGGTAGAAGACCTGGCGTCCCTGACGTTCTGATTGACGCAGGGCGCTAGAGGCAAAACTTAAGAACCTGGGTTGGGGCGCACTGGCTGGCGCGACTCCCCAGAGCCCAAACCAAAGAATCTGATGTGGGGCACGACGCCCCACCCCCTTTCCCCAGAAAATCTCAATTTTTCTTGCTCGTTTTTCAACTCTACACCCTCTAGATTCAATTAGTTTCTTTCCCCAAACGCTTAGAATCGAATACACAACCAAGGTATACAAGAACCCACTCAAAAACAACCTTAAATCTCACCAAATCACATCAAGAACTCCTCCAAAACTCAACAATCAAGATTCAAACGAAACTTCAACAAAATTCATCAAAAACTCATAACCTTTTCTTTCAAGAACATAAATACGCTGAATTAAATCATGATTGGCGCGTGGGTGAACTAACCCAACGCTATGTGATCTCACATACCTCGTAGGGATCAAGCCTTGGCGAAATCGATGAGCTTAACTTCAAGAATGCGACGAATCCTTGCTTCTTCTCCTCCTTTCTCTTCTTCTTTTCTCTTCTCTCAAAACCCTAACTTAATTTGGTAAAGCATAAACTGAACCAATTCAGTTTATTCAGTTTAGACCCCAACTTAATTACCAAAAACGAATTTAATTAACTGGGTAGCGAAAATACCATAATACCCTTCTAAAATCCGGTTTTGACTTTACTTATCTAGACAGGCAACTTTGAATGGTCATATCTCTCTCATACGAACTCAAATCGAGCAAACTCGGCGGCATTGGAAAGATAATTCAAGCATCTTTCTTACGGTACCTGATAGAACACCTAACTCATTCTGAGCTAGGAGTTATGGTCATTTGAATTTGACCCAAAACTCATACTTGGCTTAATTTTGTCAACTTTCCAAATTTGATTATTTCCAAAAACGGTTTCTTCCAGATTCAAGTTCTTTCAAATAGGGAGGTGTTACATAGGGTTTGAGAGAGAAGAGAATGATGGATTAAAAGATGAAAATCTGATTGTTTTGAGCCTTTTATTAGTCAAGAAATTCATTTAGGATTTTCTTGGAGGTAAAAAGAAAAAAACGAAGCTTTTTAATGTTTTCCCGTCGGCTAATTCGTAACAGCACTGTATCAGGTTACTAAAATAGTCATAACTTTTTACTCAGAAATTGGATTGACGCGAAATTGGTGGCGTTGGAAAGTAGATTCAAATACCTTTAATTTAATAGGTTACGGGCCACATAACTCTTTATATTCTAAGAGATATGGTCATTTGAAGTTGACCTAAGTAAAATCTTACATCAAAACTTAATCGATAAGGAAACTTCAAAAACACTTATCAAGAACTCATCAAGATATTACATTGCTCAATATTTATGGATAGATTCGTAAAAGAAACTCATGATTGACATGTGGGTGAACAAACCCAACACTATGGAAGTTTACATACCTCAAAGAACTAGGTTCTTGGCGAAATCTTGAATTTCTTGAACAGACGCTTGAAACTTTGAATTGTTTTCTCCTTTTGAATCTTCTCTCTAAACCCTAAACGCTTTGGGGATGAATGAAACTGATTCTAACCAGTTTAGACTCCTAAAATCTTACTAAAAACGTTTAAATCCGATTGGGTAAGGAAAATACCAAAATACCCCTCATATTTTTGGGTAAATTTTCTTATTTGGACAGCCCGACTTCAAACAGGCATATCTCCCT
This sequence comes from Solanum acaule, assembly GCA_036250505.1. Taxonomy (NCBI): domain Eukaryota; kingdom Viridiplantae; phylum Streptophyta; class Magnoliopsida; order Solanales; family Solanaceae; genus Solanum; species Solanum acaule. Next base: position 12,061 of record JAJOOR010015302.1, read on the forward strand.
CATACAAGCTTAAAAATTAGCAAACTCAACGGCGTTGGAAAGAGGATTCCAAGACGTTTCATTTGATATCTTTTGGGTCTCCTAACTCAATTTGTACTAAAAGTTATGGTCATTTGAAGTTGATCCAAAACTTAAAAGAACTAAGGAATTAATGACTTGAATGAATTCCCTTTAATTCTTTTTTGAACTTAAGGTTCTATATCTAGTGACCTTAACACTTAAGAAAAATTTAAATTCCTTGGTAAAAACTTACTTACTACGAAGGATGATTCAAGTCTTAGCTTAAAAAAAATTCTGGGGTGTTACAATTATAAACCATCTAATTAATTATCATCTATATCATAATAATTAAAAATCTATACATAATATAAAGCTAGAAAAAAAATAGTGATGTGGCATCTCTTTGGTCAAGAATCCAATTTATCTTTGTTTCTCCTTTTTAAAAACTTTTCCCTCATTTCTTTTAGTTATTTTATTTTGTAAGATAATCTCATTAGCTGATGATACCTCTTCAATTACATAAATTATAATCTTAACTAGTAATGGTAATATTCATAACTTCAAGCCTTTCATATTCATAACCTCCGATAATTTATTCATCTATCTATAACTTACTTTTTTTTCATTTTTTTATATAAATAATTCATTACCCTATTTTAGAAATGGGAGTTGGGATGTATTAACACTGCTACATGCAGTTGTACAAAATGTAATAGAAGTTGTACTTTTTAGGGATAACTTGGTAATTTATTTTTCAAAAAATATTGCTTCAATGACAACACGTGTGCTACAGATGTAACAACAACCTTTATCGTATATTTATCTTCTTCCACATAGTTCTGGAGCGTAGCAAATTGTCGAACCTTTTCCATTATCACAGTAATTTTTTTGTCATTCTTCTATTTTCGCCATCCTGTGATTCCTGTCTTCGATATCTCATAGATCCAATGGATTTGTTATTGTTGTTGTTTTAGTTCTGTAATACTTTGAACCACAAAAAAGAAGTTCTGTAAAACTAAATTCGGTGAAGGCTATTATGAAATTTCTCGAGCCTTTGATTTTTTGTAAATTGATTTCACATGCATTCATTGACTTGCATTGAGAAAAATTCAATGAGAATAGAGCAAGGCTATGTCAAAAAAAAAAATTCAAAACTTGGTAATTCACTTATGTTTTGCCAATTATTTAGGTTACACCTCTGCTTATTTATTTATTTATTTTATCTAATACTAAGTACATTAGCAAGAAATATTTTCTAATTTAAACATTTAACTGAAATAAGAAACAATTGAGCTTGCATTAGAAGCAATGAGATTGATGAAAATCACGGAGAGGAAGCTGAAGAGAGTGGATCACTAGACGTCATCTTTGAATTTCTCATCTTTTATTTTCATTAGGGAGAGAGAAGGTATAAGTTTTTTTGGGATAAGGCACAAGTATCCCCTAAACTATGATCGAAATCTCACAGACACACCTTAACTAAAATAAGGTCCTATTATCCCTTGAACTTATTTTTTTGTAATTTTGTACACTTTTTGTCTTACGTAGCGCACTCCATGACTCCACGCAATTGAGGCGCGTGGAGATATTTGGATGTCACGTAAGCCAAAAAGGTGCACAAAATTACAAAAAAATGGGTTTAGAGTAATAGAACCTTAGTTTAGTTAAGGTGTGTCTCTGAGATTTCGGTCATAGTCTAGGGGGAACTTGTGCATTTTCCCTTTAATCTAAAGAAGCTTTTTTTATAAATCAAGGGTGACCAAAAAGGAATTGGTTTATTCTGTTATGCTAAATAAGTTCTTTTTTTGCAACAATTTCAAAGAGTTGTACGGATCAGTTGGGCATGCTTAACTTGTTAAACTTCCTGACATTTCGAATATTTATGTTGCTTCCGCTTTTGTTAATCAGCATGTTATATGTTTTGATTTGTAGTTTGATGTTCAAGTGTTCTATTCCATGTCCGAGAAGTATTTCGTGTCGTGAAATGTATTTTTAATGGGTGATCGAGGTACTAAAACATCATGCGACAATAACACAATATAAATCAAATGCAGTCTTCAAATCTCTAACATATTTAAGTCGTCATGAAATTTTGAAGTTATACGTCCTCTTTAAAATCATGGTGAGATTTTGAAACTCCGTAGCTGATTTCCTATGAGTTTTTTTTTTTTCAAATTAATTTACTCATGTTTTTACGAACATGTTCATAGGAGACTCATTTATCAGAGTGACCTTCTTATACATAGCATGAGAGGAGAGAAATCCAATGACTACATTTTACTGTTTTGTGCTTTGATAAAGCATGATTAATAGACCGACTGAATTGTGCCTTTTGTTTTCTCCTGCAAATGAAGTATATGATCTATATTCAAGTATGAGAAATTTTCTATTGATTTTGGGATTCTCTATCTGGTTACAATAAAGAAAGTTGTTGTCCTTCACGTTGATGATTACCAAGAAATTTTATCAAAGAAAGGAATTCTTTATAGCTATTAGTTTAACCTTTTTAATGATTTACACCTACCATAAAAGTAAGATTTGACTATGGTGCCACGATCTTCATCTTTATGTTTAGCTTAGTGTCAATATCAGTCTGTCGCATTAATGAGTTGGTTGAATTGGCTCAAGAAAGGGTTTTCACTATCAGATGCCTGAAATCCATTGATGTGGCTACACAACCAGTTGTCAAAGGATTATTTGTGTTGATTTCATAAGTAATCATTCTTTTATCCAAGTTGACGATTTTTGTTTTTTACTTTTCACACAAGTCATATTAATCACTCAATTTTCTGGAATTACCTTGCACCTGTCAGCGTAAGCCTCTAAATTATTTTATTGTTCTGCTTTGAGGGGAAATGACATAACTGCTTAATCATATTGCAGGAGGCTGGTGGTGAGCCTCTAAAGGGTTCTATTGGCTGGGCTATCGAAACTTATAACTTCGGTTCCCTGAAAAGTACTTTAGTAAAAAAGATGAATGCAGAAGGTGCTGCTTTACAGGGTGGTAGGTCTCACTTCCTTTACTTGAGACTTTGTTGGTCAGCTTATGTTCCTGCAAATCAAGCTCAGGATTGTAATTTGGTACCTCTTCTGGGTATAGACGTTTGGGAACACACATACTACTTGCAGATGATTTGATTATTATGTTACAGTGTTTTAGTACCCAGACATCATATGTCTACAAAGTTGTGATACTATTCATGATATAATACTACCAATCTTTTTCTTCTAAAGCATGAGTGACACTCATTCCTGCACATATAACAGGCAACGAAAGTAGTTCATTTCTCGGATTATCCAAGTTTATGATTTGAGGATTAGATAAGCATTATTATTTGGTATTGCTGCTGTTATTTTTTTTTGGATATGTAAAATGCATGTATTGCTCATGAAGACATTCTTCGTTATAAACTTAAATACTTATTCTAACATATTTTTTCGATATAGCTACAATTTTTATCATTGTATATCTTCAATCTAAGCAATCATCACTTTAAAATGTAAATTGTTGGGCCCGTGTGTGCACGGGCATCACCATCTAATTTAATATAAACTAACTAAGAAATAAAGAAGGTGATGTGACATGTCTTATAAGCCAAGAAATTCATTTATCTTTTTATTATATTCTTTTTTATATTTTTCCTATATTTTCAATTTATGTACTATAATATTATAAAAACTCGAAAGTCTCTTTTACATTTCTTAATTATGATAAATATGGCATGTTAAAAGTTGTGGGGAAAATGAAGAAGTATTATAGACAATAATACAGTAAAACCTCTATAAATTAATACTTGGTAAATTAATAATCTCTCTAAAGTAATATTTTTCTTCGGTCCCGACTTGGGCCAATAGAAAAAATCACCAATTTCTATAAGATAATAAGATAATATATTTCCATAAGACCCTACCCCTATATAAATATATAGTCCCATTAATATCATAATTTAATAATTCTTTAAAAGTAAAATTATATCTAAGACAATTTAGTGAAATATGATTTTATTGTGTTCTGTTTTTTCTTAAAATTTAAATTTAGTTGAAGCTCATCTCTAACTTTTCTTATTGCAAACAAAAAAATAAAATAACTTTTCTTATTGCATCTAAGAGTTCTGGTGTTGTCTTTTTGAACTGCACCATAAAATTGTGAAGAGTTCTAGATGCGATAAGTGTTTCTTTACGTGTAACTAGTTCCAAAGGTATAGTATCATCTTCAACTTCATCATCAACATTATTTTTTCGATGGTATCTACAATTTCTTCTAAGCTCTGGACCTCTGAACATGTATCACTTTCACCCAGATAATCCAACATATTATTGACATTCATTTTATTGTGGTAACCGAGATCATTAGTCATAACCTCAAGTTCATGAATGACGTTTTCACAAGTGGGTTCATTCAAATTCTTTGAGATTGCATCCTCCGAAAGTGTCACGCCCCGAGCCTACACCCTGGGTGGGATCGGCACTCGAAGACCATCGATGGTCCCCAAGCGAACCCTTGGCCTGGCTTACTTAACTCAGCAGAATAACTCCATGCAAGGAGAGGTCATAAGACCACTTAAATGACAAAAATCTGGCCAAAAAGGCAACTTGTCTCAAAATAGAATATTTATATATGCATAGATGAGAGACTAGATACTAACTGGCTGACTGACTGTCTATGAAGCCTCTATAACACTGAGATGGATGTTGGGACAGACCCCGCAACATCCTAATAAAGTAAAACTAGGAAAAACGAAATAACAGATCAACAGCATGCTGGATGATGATCCTGGGTACCTGCGTCTGCATCATAATAAGATGCAGGCCAACTGGCATCAGTGCATGGAATGTACGAGTATGCAAGCTGGAAAGCTAAACAACAACTTAAGCTTGAAAGGAGTACAAGAGAATACTTACATTGGCTCTATTCAACTCATGAATAACTGAACTCAATATAAAGCAATAAAGCACATGCAATATATAAAGCTTGTAAAACTATTTAAAACATGACGTCAAAATCATATTTATAATATCATAAAAATACCATGCTTCCTCTCAAAGTCTACTTGTGCAATGCATGAATGAAGTCTCATACCCCCATCCATACTAAGCAAAACCCCTTGAGGAACCATGCAATTTCTACTGTGGGAGTTTCTCTAACCGACAGCCACCACTATAAGCCTAAGTGGTGCTACAACATCTTGCCCACACTGCCAGAACTGTCCTATACTTTGCCGTCATATAGAATGCTTTAACTTAGTGGATCCACTAACTTAACTTTACGTGATCATCTAAGAAGTATGACCCGTTAAATCCCATGTTGGCTACATGGTTCCTATGGAGAGTTGAGTTAATATGAACTCATGTCCCCAATTCGGTGTTCAAGACTACTCCCAAAAATAACTTTAGCTCATAAGTGTTTTAAACACCTCTTTCTTTATTTTGAGATAATTACTCAAAGCTTAGCCCAAAGGCTCTCTTCGAAAACATAGTTCCTTTCTTACTTAAATGTAAAAATATTTATAAACTTCTTTGGGAATACTTAGTTCCCTAATAACCTTGAGAAAATGAACTCAACTCTATACTTTGCTTGGAACTTTAGCCTTAAAACGAAGTTAAAACGTTCAATGAAGACTCTTGAAAAACTTTAAAAACTTGCATTGACTTGCTTCTTAACTTCACTTGACTTTCATCCTAACTTTTCCTTGAATTGGATTATGGATTCAAGGTTCATGATTTGTGATAGGAAAGGTCTCTTGATGTTTATGAATAGTTTCGATTAGCTAAACTTGAGAAAATTTACGAAAACACCGTCTTGGAATATGTCCGCAACGCGGAGATGCTCCTAAATAAATGCTCGCGAAAATTAACTTTGAAACAGTGGAGTCTGCATCCTGTCCGCGACGCAGAGCAGATTTTTGTTTCACAGGGGGAACAAGTCCGCGACGCGGACTTGTTTCATGAAAGTTGCCCGACTTTTCTCCTTCATTTTTCCAACTCTAAACCCTCTTAACTTCAAAGGTTCTTTCCCCAAAAACTTGGGATCATTAAAACCCTTAATATACAATAGATTCAACTCGGCATTCCATTCGGAAACATGTACCAAATCAACAAGAAACTTTAACACAACCACAAGAATTCAACAAACACAACCAATCTTTTTCTCGGAATTAAAACAAGTTTGGCGTGTGGGGGACTGAACTAACCCCACGCTATGATCTCACATACCTTAATAGGGATCACCCCCGACGAAATCCACGACGATCTTGACGAACCTTGCTTCTTCTTCTCTTTCTCCTCTTCTTCTCCTCTTCTCTCAAAATCCCATAACTCTCACTTTTCAAAAGGGAAAACTGAATTAAAATCAGTCTAGACCCTTAGTATAACCAAAAGAAATGGTTAGGGAAAAGACCAAAATACTCTTACAAATTCGGATGAACTTCCCTATGCCAACAGCCCAACTTCCAAAGGGCATAACTCACTCATACGAACTCGGAATCGCGCAAACTCGGCGGTGTTGAAAAGATCATTCCAAGAGATTTCCAAACATAACTAGAAATACACCTAACTCATCCTGAGCTAGGAATTATGACCATTTGAAGTTGACCAAAAACTCACTTTTTCCATACTTAGCTAAATTTCCAGATTTTTGAATTCTTTCCAAAAATGACTATTTCCAAATTTCAAGCTTCTTCATAGTTGTTTCAAATTGCAAGACGTCACAATATCTCCCCCTTGGGAACATTCGTCCTCGAATGAGATGAATCTTAATAGGCTAAGGGTGTAACATCAAACTCAAACACCCAACAAGCAACAATGCAAACAACAACAACAACATGCTCACTATAGTTTAAAGAGCACTAAGAAGGAAATTAGTACCTTGATCGGCATTTCCTTCGGATTCAAAGGGGTGTGGATATCTCTTCTTCATGTCCTCTTTGGCTTCCCAAGTAGCTTCCTCAATAAATTGGTTCCCCCAAAGGACCTTGACCGATGCTACATCTTTCGTTCTCAACCTGCGAACTTGGCAATCTAACATCTAAACAGGAATCTCCTCATAAGGTAAGCTATCCTTGATCCTAATCCCACAATCCACCTTGATACCTCAAAACACCATCTCCTCCTTGTTCAAAAGCCATCATTGCTTATGAACATTCTGCCTGGAATTCAAGCAAGATAGGGTCTGGGTCTTTCTCACCTTTTACTTCTGGCACTAATGATGGGTCAGGCCCATACATCGTCACTATTCCTCCTTCTACGAAAATCTATAAGTCTGACTCCCAGGCGTGCCAGTCTATGCACATCTCCTACTAACTCTCTCTTTCCTTCTTCAATATGGGCGGTGCTACCCACAGATAACCTGCTTAAGGAATCAGCAACAACATTAACCTTACCAGGGTGATAAAGAAAACTCATGTCATAACCCTTGATTAACTTTAACCACTCTCTCTCTCTCTCTGTCTGAGATTAAGCTCATTCTAAGTGAACACATCCACATGAACATCATACAATAATGACGCCATATCTTCAACGCGAAAACTACAATAGCCAACTCTAGCTCATCACATTACACCCCGATTCGCCTAAACTCGACTATTGTTCTCAAATCCATTTTAGGTTCAAATACCCAGTATTTGTACTCAAGAACCTAATATCATAACTGGGCAGTAGTCAACTTCTCTTTCCATTCCTGAAAGCTTTCCTCACAACCTTCAGACCGTTGAAACTTCGCTGTTTTCTGAGTCAACCTGGTCAATTAAAACCCTTATTTAAAAGATCCCTTTAACTGCTCTTCCAACTCTTTCAATTCTGTTGATGCCATTCTATATGGCAGAATAGAGATAGGACGATTATCTAAAATGATGTCTTACCAAAGTCTATTTCTCTTTCAGGAGGGGCTCTGGGTAGGTCATCAGGAAAAACTTCTAGAAACTCTCTTACTATAGGAACTGACTAAATGGGAGGTATCTCAACACTAGAGTCATTAACTCGGACTAAGTGATAGATACAACCCTTCGAAACTAACTTTCTCGCCTTAAGGTACGAAATAAAATGACCCCTAGGTACTACTGAACTACTACTCCACTCTATGACCGGCTCATTCAGAAACTGAAACTTGACCACTCGAGTTCTACAATCAACTGAGGCATAACAGGCATGAAGCCAATCCACACCAAGAATGACATCGAAATCTACCATGTCTAACTCAACCAAATCAGCCATGGTGCTATTGTAATTGACGGAAATAGGACAATCACGATAAAATCTCTCTGCTAGAATAGACTCACCAACAGGCGTAGAGACACTGAATGGCTCACTAAGTTGCTAAGGAATAACATCAAAGTTCATAGCAACATAAGGAATTACAAAAGATAACTCGCTCTGGGGTCTAGCAAAGCATAAACAGTAAAGTCAAAGACTCAAACCATACTAGTGACAACATCCGGTGAATCCTCTTGCTCTTGGCGACTAATGATTGCATAAAGGTGGTTTGCTCCTCCGTCGGTACCAGAAGTAGCTTCTCTAGGTGCCATCATGTCTGGGGGAGCAACTGATGAAGATTGGGCCCTATTGCCCAAATTTTCACTACCTTGCCTATTCTTAGGGCACTCCTTCCTGAAGTGACCCTCTTGTCCACACTTAAAACAACCTATCTGGCCATCATGACACTTTCCTAGTTGGGTTCTACCACACCTAGCACATGCAGGAGCTTTACTACCCCTTGGTACCATACTGCCTTGAGGATAGGCAAGTCTAGCCCTGAAACTATAGGAACTTCTATTGGACCCATCTTTGTTCTTAGGTGCAGGGGCACTAGCAGATGGTGGAGCAGGTCCCTTCCGTTTCTGTGGGAGGGATGACTGGTTGGCATCATTCTTTTGCTGCTTGAACTCGTCCCCTAATATCTTAGCCCTCTTATCATTAAACTCTTATCTATCCTTCAGCTTATCCTCCTCAACTTGTTGTACATGGATCATAAATCTTGCTAGGTCAATATCCCCTATCAGCATAGCTGTCTTGCCTTCCTTGCTTGACTAACGAGATAACCCAGCAACATATAAACTCATCCTGCTCCTCATGTCAGCAACCATCTCCGGAGCATAGCGGGAAAGTTGCGTGAACTTCAGACTGTACTCATGAACACTCATAGACTCCGGATTAAAGGTGAGAAACTATTTTATCTTTGCCTCTCGCAACTCACGAGGAAAGAAACGCCCCATGAGAGCACTCTCAAACACAACCCAACTCACTACTGGCGTATCCTCAGTCCTATTCTTTTTCCATTGGTCTAACCAGATTCTAGCAACACCCTTCATTTCGTATGCAGCTAGTTCCACCCTCTCCGCCTCAACAACCTGCATCACATCAAATACCCTTTTAAGCTCCTCAATAAAGTTCTCTGGATTCTCAGTGACACTTGAACCTGTGAAGCTTGGTGGGTTCATCCTTAAGAATTCACAGATCCTTGAAATATAAACCACTTCGTGTCGATTATCTCTCTGCCCAACATGAAAGGTCGCAACTTGACTTAACATCCGGATAGCTTCATGAAAATCAACATATTTGATCTCTTCTTGGGTTTGCACTTCTAAGGCATTTGGTAACTCTTGTTCCTCAAAACTCCTCATAGTTGGACAAACTCTGACAGCTCTTCGTAGAGGCATGATCCTCTGAAAACACGCTCAAGAACGAATTAGAAGGAAACTTTTAGAGATAAACTCTAACGCACAAAATGAATGTGAAAGAAGTGAGATAGTTCCTAAGTATAGCAGCCTCCTAATTATAGATGTGGCGCGCTTCACACCGATAACTAAGACTCTACAGACACGGCTTCATAGACTCCCTAGGACTCTGGAAACCTGGCTCTGATACCAAGTTTGTCACGCCCCGAGCCTACACCCTGGACAGGACCGACACTCGAAGACAATCGCTGGTCCCCAAGCGAACCCTTGGCTTGGCTTACTTAACTCAGCAGAATAACTCCATGCAAGGAAAGGTCATAAGACCACATAAATGACAAAAATCTGGCCAAAAAGGCAACTTGTCTCAAAATAGAATATTTATATATGCATAGATGAGAGACTCGATACTAACTGACTGACTGTCTATGAAGCCTCTATAACACTGAGATGGATGTTGGGACAGACCCCGCAACATCCTAATAAAGTAAAACTAGGAAAAACAAAATAACAGAGTCCTTCGAAATGCAAGGAGGCTCACCACTGACACTGGAGTGCTCAACTGGATCAACGACGTGTTGGATGATGATCCTGGGTACCTGCGTCTGCATCATAATAAGATGCAGGCCAACTGGCATCAGTGCATGGAATGTACGAGTATGCGAGCTGAAAAGTTAAACAACAACTTAAGCTTGAAAGGAGTACAAGAGAATACTTACCTTGGCTCTATTCAACTCATGAATAACTGAACTCAATATAAAGCAATAAAGCACATGCAATATATAAAGCTTGTAAAACTATTTAAAACATGACGTCAAAATCATATTTATAATATCATAAAAATACCATGCTCCCTCTCAAAGTCTACTTGTGCAATGCATGAATGAAGTCCTATACCCCCATCCATACTAAGCAGAACCCCTCGAGGAACCATGAAATTTCTACTGTGGAAGTTTCTCTAACCGACAACCACCACTATAAGCCTAAGTGATGCTACAGCGTCTTGCCCACACTGCCAGAACTGTCCTATACTTTGCCGTCATATAGAACGCTTTAACTTAGTGGATCCACTAGCTTAACTTTACGTGATCATCTAAAAAGTATGACCCGTTAAATCCCATGTTGGCTACATGGTTCCTATGGAGAGTTGAGTTAATATGAACTCGTGTCCCCAATTCGGTGCTCAAGACTACTCCCAAAAATAACTTTAGCTCATAAGTGTTTTAAACACCTCTTTCTTTATTTTGAGATAATTACTCAAAGCTTAGCCCAAAGGCTCTCTTCGAAAACATAGTTCCTTTCTTACTTAAATGTAAAAATATTTATAAACTTCTTTGGGAATACTTAGTTCCCTAATAACCTTGAGAAAATGAACTCAACTTTATACTTTGCTTGGAACTTGAGCCTTAAAACGAAGTTAAAACGTTCAATAAAGACTCTTGAAAAACTTTAAAAACTTGCATTGACTTGCTTCTTAACTTCACTTGACTTTCATCCTAACTTTTCCTTGAACTGGATTATGGATTCAAGGTTCATGATTTGTGATAGGAAAGGTCTCTTGATGTTTATGAATAGTTTCGATTAGCTAAACTTGAGAAAATTTACGAAAAC